>JAQNDB010003739.1:0-27722 GCA_029204045.2 Tillandsia leiboldiana
AACCTGAAAGAGATCTATCGCTACACAAGTATCAGAGCGGAAAAGAACTAGGCAGTAAGAAGAAACGGAACTGAAATCACTAAATAAAAGAGTCCAGTACAAGAGTCCACTATCTCATAAACATAAGTACAGTACCGCTGTCTAGTACAAAAGAGGAAAACCAAAAGGTACAGGTCACTCTATCTCTGACTCGACCAACTCGGTAGGAACTAGTCGGCGACGCCCTTACCTCGGTCAGAGGACTCCGCACGAGCTGAGCCTGGAAAAGACGCCTCAGGAACACCTGTCACCACGCAGCGGGTGTTAGATCAACTGCAAAAGCAGATCTCAGTGGGTACCGCTGTCAAACTCACGTGCGCCCACCAAGTCTGCTGGAGGCAAAACAGATAATAGATAGATCATAGATATGCATGCAGGAAATGAACTACTACTAGATGCCTCAAACTATGCTCGAAGGAAAACCATCTAAGAACATACGCCACAACCACCCGCCCATGTCACCAAATCTCAACGACTGCCCATAGGGGCCAGTCAAGCCTGCGCCTGTCGACTAGGAACGCACCTGCCCACCACCACACATCCACTTGAGGACTGGATTTACGTGGCGTCCTGTCCGACTGTCTCTGTCTCTCTCAAGTAGCCGCCTGGTAGCAACGGCCAGGGGCGAGTACCCACCTGGTAGCACGGCCAGGGGCATCAATATCTCACGTGTCCGGAGCGTGACCCGAGGGGTGCGACCCCACCGGGTAAGGATCATGTCACATCAATCTCAGCAGCGGCATCTGCAGGCTATAATCCTCGATCGAATAGATCGAAAAACTCGAATGACTCTACTCACAAACTAGTCGGAAAACCAACCCTCGACTAAATCTGGTAATGCTACAACATCATGAGACTCTGGAGTATAGCTAGAAAATCCAGGAATTCCCCCCTTTTCTCGGCCCCCGGCACGAGATCAAAACTCACAAGGGTTTTCCAGCGATTTAGAACAACATCCTGTCGGTTACCAGATAAGAGTATAATGAAAAGGAACACGATACTTTGCATTTCGAAGCAATGTAGAGAAATTTGCGATTTCTAGATAAAACCACCCACCTGTGCTGAACCCGCAAGGTCGCGCGCTAGAAGAAGGTCCCGAAGCAATCCAGAGCTCCCCGCGGCAAAACTGTACCACCGTCACGTAGAGAGCTAGCGCTAAGCCACCACTACTGCGGAAACGGCGAAAACAGGGTCAGAAAAACCCGCGGCCTAACACCGCACTCAAAACGGCGGTACAACCAAACCGCCCACGAAGGAACGGCAGGCGTTGCGCGGAAAGTTCATCGCGCACACCGCCACGGCGCACCACCGAGCCGAAGGCAACGGCACAGAGCGGCCCACGGCCGGACAGCCCAAAGAACCCGCCCCGCGCGGCGGCGGCCAACGCGCGCGGCCGGCAGCGCCGCGCGGCCAAGGTTGCCCGCGCGGCGCACTGCAGGGTCGCGCGCCCCGCGTGCGACCTGCAGGCCGCGCGGCCCATGGGCTGTCCGCGCGGCCCCTGCAGGGCCGCGCGCCCAGCGGCGCGGCCTGCAGGCCGCGCGGCCCTATGGGCCGCCCGCGCGGCACTCTGCAGGCCGAGCGCCCAGCGCGCGGCCTGCATGGCCGCGGGCCCCATGGGCCGCCCGCGCGGCACTCTGCAGCCGCGGGGCCCATGGGCCGCCCGCGCGGCACCCTGCAGGGCCGCGAGGCCCATGGGCCGCCCGCGCGGCCCCCTACGGGCCGCGCGGCCCAGCGCGCGGCCTGCAGGGCCGAGGGGCCCCATGGGCCGCCCGCGCGGCACCCGCAGGGCCGCGCGGCCCAGCGCGCGGCCTGCAGGGCCGCGGGGCCCCATGGGGTCGCGCCGCGGCCACCCTGCAGGGCCGCGCGCCCAGCGCGCCCCGGCAGGGCCGCGCAGCCCAGCGCGCGCCCTGCAGGGCCGCGGGGCCCCATGGGCCGCCCGCGGCGCCACCCTGCAGGCCGCGCGCCCAGCGCGCGGCCTGCAGGGCCGCGGGGCCCCATGGGTCGCCCGCCCGCGCCACTAGCAGTGTCGCGCGCCCCTGCCGCGCGGCCTGCAGTGCCGCGCGGCACAGGGGCCGCCCGCGCGGCCCCCTGCCGCGCGCGTCCCCCCCGCGCGCGGCCTGCAGTGCGCGCGCACAGGGACCCGCGCCGCGCGGCACCCCAGCAGTGCCGCGCGGCGACCCTGCAGTGCCGCGCGCCAGCGCGCGTCCTGCAGTGCCGCGCGGCACAGGGGTAGCCCGCGAGCCAATCGCGCGCCTGCAGGCCGCGCGGCCCCCACGCCGCAACTCCCGAGCAGACCGGCGCCCCCTGCTACCCAAATGGCAGCAGCGCATGCGCCCGCGGCGCCCGGTTGCGCCCGCGCAGCGGCAGCCACTCACAAGCCTCGCGCCGCCAAGGAAGCGCGCGCTGCGCGCGGCTCGTGCAGCACCAGCCAACACGGACCACAAGTCCGCACCACCCAAAAAAAAGGGAAAGAAAAGGCGGAAGAAGAGAATTCCAAACCCAAGAAAGAAAATAAAATAAATTAAGAAAAAGGGCACCAACCTCGCCGTTGCCGTCGCGCGCCCCTCGCTCGGGCGCTCCCCGGCAACCAACAGGCGAAACACTCCAAGAGGCCTCCTCAAAGGCTCGAGCTCTCTTCTCTCCTTCCTTGTATTTTCCTCACTCTGCCTCTCCAAGCCAAAGGAAAGAACCCACCTTGCTGCTCTTTGCTTCGAGGAGAGGAGGAGTGATGGCAGAGCCTTTAATAAGCCCCCACACTAATTAAAAGCACTTAATTAATATCCAGCAACCAAGCCACCACCAATTAGACTCCTCCAACACCCTGCCCAAGCCCCTCACAGCAGCACACACACACACAAAAACCAAAATTCAATAATCCTCTTTTCAGAATAATTAAATAAATAAAATAAAAGCCAAAGAGCCCCAGCAACTCACTTTTCGACCTCGGCTTTCCGCCGCAGCCCGAAACCTCCCGAGCTCCGCTGTAAACTGAAAATACACATGCTCGCAAGCTTTCCTCACCCAAAAAGCTCATCAGAAGAGTCGGTAGGCTCAATTAAAAACCGGCATACTACATAACCTTTCGCATGATCGTATTTTATCTTATGTAATAATTGTTGCGGCTACGGTCGCGGTGCTAAATACACGCCGATCTCGGCAAATCTGGTTTCGGATGCTGCACGTACACTGGCGGCTTGGCCCCGCACAGGTGTACTTTTCCGGAGAAGTGGTCTATACGACCCCGCTGCCCACGAAGTGTGGGGACCTCCTCACGCTACAGGTATCGCACTAGCCCCGTGAAGAGGTTAAAAGCATCAAAGTCCCGCGGGAGAGATCGTTGACTTCCCTGTCGGGACGGTGTCACTAAAGTAATAAAGTGAGTAAGTAAGTTGCAGGGTTTTAGCAAAAGGTCCCGGTGTAATCGGTTTGCTCTTCTTTCCTTGTTGTTATTTAAACATCTACTTTGTTTGTCACTGACTTTACCCACTCCGTGACAGGTGATACTAGGTGCGTTAGCCGGGATGGCGGTGAGACTTGCGTCGCGAGGACCGTAGTCAAACTCTGGATATATCTCATTTTCCTTTATGCTTTTATTAGTTAATTTGCTTGTGGTTTATATAGTTGTGGACATGTATTAGTTAGCGCTGTGGATGAGATGTACTTTTACATTTAGATACTTTTTAGTGATGTTTCATATGCGGCACGTTTTCATGAAAAGCCAAACGATTTCGAAAATGCTTTCTCAAAACGAAGTGCCATGTGGGCACGGGTTTCGCAACCGCTGGTTTTATCCTTTTCCAAACTGTGACGCCGCTTTAATAGCTTGCTTGAAAAAAAAATATAAGGTGTCGAGTGGACACCGGTCTTTTAAAACAGTAGTTAAATCAATGTACTCTGGTTGGTGATGTATGTCTACTGTATGGTTGATGGATGATGGATGATGTTGTAAATGAGACGCCGTGCATATACAAGGAGACCTCTGTCCGTGGACAGAGAGAATTTATGTATGTGGCGATCTGGCACGCACCGGGGATGAGGTTTATGTTATTATATTAAGAAAAAAAAAATATACACTAATTTTCCGCTTTGCTTGACTCAAAACCCCCGGGGCGTGACAGATAAAATGGTATCAAGAAAAACAATCATAACCATAGTAGAGACGTGATCCACATCCACAGCGTAAGGTGCCACAAGCAAATTGGACATGAGATAACCAAGGTGTAGGTGCGGTAGTACGTGAGAATACGAGGAAAAAGGAAATGTAATATAGGTGAATCGTGAGATAGGGTGCTAGGGTGGTAACCATAGGGTTAACGAGGTTTCTTTGTTTACAGCAGACGATGGCCCGGACTAGATCGTCCACCGAGAATGCGACGCGGACAGGGTGACCCCGCCGCCGCAGAGAACCATCCTCCTCCGGCGACAACAGCGGAAATGGCCGGCAGTTAGCGACACTGACGGAGCAGGTTCGTCAATTGACGCGCGACAGGCAACCGCGCCAGCCGAGCGCGATCCGACCCCTCCGCCCGAAGCCATCGCACCCACTACGGAACCGCACGGGGCGGGTGGTACGACAACGGAACAGCCCCAGCCCCAGGGATGTACCTACCCCGACGACCTCGGGCCCGTATTGGGAGCGACAGCAGGGGAGGTAGGAACACCCCCTGCTCTTGGGGGGTCCGCCACGGCAGGAGGGACCCCGGAGCAGCGAGCGAGCGCGGGAAGGGGTCAGGATGAATTTGACCGAGTTCAAGAAGCATGACCCTCCCACTTTCGAGGGAGAGACTACCGAGTCCATGGGTCGTCAAGAAATGGGTGGATACCATGGAAAAACTCTTCGGAGACCTACTGATGGAGGAACACGAGCGTTGTTACCCTGGCTGTCCACTTCCTAGAAGGGAATGCTCGCATCTGGTGGAAGACGGTACGCCCGGATCCGTCTACAAGTGACTCACTAACCCGACATGGTCGGCCTTTAGAGAGGAACTTTTTGGCGCTTTCTTCTCCGACAGCGTCAAGCGGCAATTGGAAGACGACCTGAAGACATAGACAAGGGAACCGCTTGGTCGTGGAATATCAAGAGAGTTCGTGAGATTGGTTAACTGCGTCCCGTTTGTTATACGGGATGAACCCCACAAGGCCCGCCTTTTTGTGGACGGGCTACGGAGCGACATCTTCGAGATGGTTCAGGCAGCAGACTTGCGCACGTTCCGGGAGGTGGTGGACAGGGCCACCATCGTGGAGCGGGGATTCGCCTTCACCCGAGCTCGACGTGAGGGACCAGAAAATAATCGGGAAAAGAAGCGGACACAGGCTTACCCGGGAGGGGGCCCTTCTGGAGGGAGCCGAACCCCAAAGTACCCCAAGACGCAACAAGGAAGCAGGAGTGCGCCTACGGGAAGGCCGCGACCATCGATCAAGCCATGTGTTATTTGCGGAGCATCGCATCCAGTGACGGAATGCCCTAAGAGACAAGATCACTGCTTCCTCTGCGCAAACAGGGGCATCTCCGATACAACTGTCCCCTGAATACGGTGAGCGGCATCCTTCCGCGGCTTCCGCCCCAACGGCGCAGCCCAGACGGGTAGAGCGCCAACGGGAAGCACCCACAACCAACTACCCTCCGGCGCCAAGATCAAAAGGGGGAACGCGGCCACAACCAGGAGGGAGACTCTACTCCTTGGGTCACACGGAGCGGTACTGCCAGAGAGGTGGTAGCAGGTATTACTTCCATTTCTAACCTTCGAGCTCGAACCCTGTTTGACACCAGAGCGACTCAATTCCTTCATCTCCCGCACTTTTGCACAAGCACATCTGTTAGAAAGTAGCCCTCTTGATGTTATGATGACCGTCCAGACTCCTAGGGTGCCAATCGCGGCGACCGGTCTGGTGCCCTCGCGTTCAATAAGGACTGGTGGAAGGTCGTCGTGCCCCTGGGATCTGATAGTTATACCGCTAAAAGAATACGACGTGGTGTTGGGCATGGACTGGCTTACCGAGTATCAGGCGGTCATCGACTGCGAGAAGCGCCAGGTGCAACTACAGAAGCCGGGATTCCCGGAAAACGTGTACTTGGCATGTAAAAGTACTTCCTTTTTAGGCTGTCATCACCGCGACGCGGGCTAGGAAGCTGATAGAGGGTGGGTGCGTGGCCTATCTAGCCTCGGTAGATTTAGCCACCCGACCCGTTCCCCCACCGTCCGAAATTCCAGTGGTAAGGGAATTTCCGGATGTATTTCCGGCGGAGCTCCCCGGAATGCCGCCGGAACGAGAGGTCGACTTCCCTATTGAGTTGCTTCCCGCACCAAACCCATCACCAAGGGCACCATACAGGATGGCCTTCACGGAGTTGAAAGAACTCAAGGCACAGTTGGAGGACCTTTTGGATAAGGGTTTTATCAGACCTAGCGCGTCACCTTGGGGCGCGCACCGTCCTGTTCGTGAGGAAGAAGGACGGAAGTCTCCGGTTGTGCATCGACTACCGGGAGATAAATAAGGTCACCGTTAAGAACAAGTACCCCCTGCTAAGGATCGACGACCTCTTCGACCAATTACAAGGGGCGACGGTGTTTTCAAAGATTGACATGCAGTCGGGCTATCACTAGCTCCGGGTTAAAGGGGAGGACATCCCCAAAACGGCTTTCCCGGACATCGCTATGGCCATTACGAATTTACGGTAATGCCATTCGGGCTCACAAATGCCCCGGCAGTGTTCATGGATATGATGAATAGGGTATTCAAACCCTTCCTGGATTTATTCGTGGTGGTCTTCATCGACGATATCCTCATCTACTCTCGTACAGACGAGGAACATGAAGAACATCTGCGCACAGTCCTCCAGACCCTACGGGAACAGAAACTCTACGCCAAACTCAAAAAGTGTGAGTTTTGGCTCCGTGAGGTCGGTTTCTTGGGGCACGTAATCTCGGCGGCTGGAGTCGCAGTGGATCCGAAGAAGATAGATTCGGTGACGGACTGGCCCCAACCGACAACAGTGACAGAGGTTCGAAGCTTCTTGGGATTGGCCGAGTATTACCGGCGCTTTGTGGAGGGTTTCTCCAAGATAGCCACCCCCCTTAAACCGTTTGACTAGAAAGGGGGAAAAGTTCATTTGGACGGACAAATGCCAAAGGAGCTTCGAGGAGCTCAAGGATAGATTGACGCGAGCCCCGATTCTCGCCCTGCCAGAACCGGGGGAGGATTATGAAGTATTTTTCGATGCGTCGCGAAACGGACTGGGTGGAGTACTCATGCAACGGGGAAAGGTTATAGCCTATGCGTCGAGGCAGCTCAAGGAGTACGAGCGGAATTACCCCCGTGCACGATTTGGAACTCGCAGCGGTGGTGTTCGTCCTCAAGCTTTGGAGACACTACCTGTATGGGGCACACTGCAATGTGTACTCAGACCATAAGAGTCTCAAGTACCTTTTCACCCAAAAGGAGTTAAATCTGCGACAAAGATGGTGGCTCGAGCTACTGAAGGATTACGATTTAACGATCCACTATCGCCTGGGAAAGGCAAACGTGGTGGCCGACGCCCTGAGTCGCAAGGGGCAGGCCGAGGAGGCAGGTGTAAGTACCATCACCCAGCAAGACAGTCTGATTGCGGAATTCTCACAATTGAGACTAGAAGTAGTACTGGCAGGTACAGTCGCACAACTTCTGACACTGGTGGTCAGACCTACTCTGCTGGACAGGATCCTCGAAGGGCAATCGACTGACGACCAACTCCAGCTGGTGCGAAGAAGGATAACCGCCGACCAGGAAGGTGATTTCACAGTAAACTCCGACGGCACGATATGATTTCGGGGACGAATCTGCGTGCCGGATCTACCGGAACTCAAAGAGGAAATCCTGCGGGAGGCGCATACTGCCCCATATGCAGCGCACCCCGGGGGAACGAAGATGTACAGGGACGTCAAACAGACCTTCTGGTGGCCCAAAATGAAGGGAGACGTGACTCGATTTGTGGCACACTGCCTGGTGTGCCAACAGGTGAAGGCCGAGCATTAGCGCCCGGCGGGAAAATTGCAACCTTTATCGGTGCCCGTGTGGAAGTGGGACATGATTACCATGGATTTTGTGACCGGATTCCCGAGGTCGCCACAGGGACACGATGCGATATGGGTGGTTGTGGACCGTTTGACGAAATCGGCCCACTTTCTGCCCATACACACGACGTGGACGCGGGAACGACTGGCACAAACGTACATCGACGAGATAGTAAGGTTGCATGGGGTACCGACATCTATCACGTCGGATAGGGACACGCGATTTGTGTCAAACTTTTGGCAAAGCCTGCAACGAGCAATGGGGACCAAGTTGCACTTCAGTACGGCTTTTCACCCGCAGACCGATGGACAGTCAGAGCGGGTGATACAGATTGTGGAGGACATGCTTCGAGCATGCGTTTTGGACTTGGGCGAAGGGTGGGCACGGTGTTTGCCCCTAGTGGAATTTGCCTACTATAACAGTTACCAGGCCAGCATTCAGATGGCACCATACGAGGCCCTGTACGGGCGCCGCTGTCGGTCTCCAATATGCTGGGACGACTTGGGCGAGCGTAAGTTTCTGGGCCTAGATTTGGTGGAGGAGACCAAAGCAAAGGTGCGATTGATTAGGCAAAGGCTACTGACCGCCCAGAGCAGACAGAAAAGCTACGCGGACGACAGACGCCGAGACTTAGAGTTCATGGTGGGTGAGCATGTGTTACTCCGAGTGTCACCCTCCAAGGGGAACCGACGTTTCGGCATAAAGGGAAAGTTAAGCCCAAGGTACGTGGGACCGTTCGAGATCCTAGAACGCGTAGGACCGGTGGCGTACCGATTAGCCTTGCCGCCGAACCTCGAACGAGTCCACAACGTGTTCCATGTCTCAATGCTCCGGAAGTACCTCGCTGACCCCTCTCATGCCTTGGATGCCTCCACCATCGAGTTGCGAGAGGATTTGAGCGTCGAGGAGACGCCGGTGCGGATTTTGGCAAGAGAGGACAAGAAATTGCGCAATCGAACTATCTCCTACGTAAAGGTCCAGGGGAGCAATCACGAAGAGCGCGAGGTGACATGGGAACTGGAATCGAAAATGAGGGAATACTTTCCCGAATTGTTTAAGTGAGGTTTGCACTTAAGTTTCGGGACGAAACTTTTTATAAAGTGTGAGTGGTGTAGTGATTCGGCCCTTGGGGGTATTTTTGACTCACAACTAAACTACTTAAGCCCTTAAGTGGAATAAAATTATTTAATTGTTAAAAGTTGGCCGGTGTGTGGTGCTGGCATTTTTCTGCGATAGAGCGCGGAAAATGATGACCGACGGTGCGATCGGATCTGAAATTCGATATCGGGATCTCCCGGAACAGAATTCTTAGTGATGCGGTGATTAGTCATGCATCGGAATCTGTGCAAAATATCTTGCACCCGTTGGAGATAAGGTGGGTTATCTCGTAGGGGATAATTAATTAATTAATTAATTATCCGGTGACGGAAAATAGAATTTTCTTACGTACGAATTAAAGAGGAAATTAATTAAATATATATAATTAAATAATAGGGATTATATAAGTGATCCCGATTATCAGAGGGAAAGAAAGGAAAAATAAAACCCTAACCGGTGAGGAGAGAAAGAAAGGGAAAGAAAGGAAAAAGACGGAACCCTAGCCGGAAGGAAGGAAAAGGAAAAAGAGAAAGAGCCCGATCCTCCCGAACACCGAACCGAAGGCAAGAACGCGACCGGGCGACCTTTCCGTCGATCTTCGGTGAGTAAAATAATTTTTGGAATTTTTCGGGATTATTCCGTCGTCCTTTTTGTTGAGTTTCGGGCTTCTCCGTTGTCTCCGTTACCGTCGCCGTCACCGCCGTCGTGCTAGGGCGCGGAACGGGCGACGGAGACGCGCGATGCCGCTAGGGCATCACGCGGAAGATTACGCGGATGGCCGGTCGCCACCGGGAGCGGCGACGGAGAAGACCGCGCAATCACGAAGAGCGCGGGCACCCAACCACGCGGGCACCGCGCGGGGCGCCTCGCGGACGCCGCGCGGCTGCCGCGCGGGCGGCACCCGCACGGGCGCCGCGCGGGCCCGCACCCACGCGGGACACCATGCGGGCGCCGCGCGGGCCTGCACCCGCGCGGGCGCCGCGCGGGGCACCGCGCGGGCGCCGCGCGAGGCTGCACCCGCGCGGGCGCCGCGCGGGCACCGCGCGGGCGCCGCGCGGGCACCGCGCGGGCGCCGCGCGGGGCTGCACCCGCGTGGGCGCCGCACGGCCGCCGCGCGGGCAGTACCCCCGCGGGCGCCGCGCGAGGCGCCGCGCCGCGCCGCGTGGGCCGAAACCCACGCGGGCGCCGCCACGGAGCCGCGCCGCGCGGTTCCGAGCCGCGCGGGGCTCCGACGGGCGGCGACGGCGGCGCGGGGTTCCGGTTTCCGGCGAATCGGACGGTGTTGGACTTTTCTATCAAGATAAGTAATTTGGGGTTTTCCGTTTTGAGATGTTAGTATGTGTTTTTGACCATAGTTTATCCTTGCGGACTTTTCTTAGGTCCGGGTGCGCAGCGGGAGTGTGTGAAAGATCCGAGTGCTCCGATCTTCCCGCAACAAGGTGGGTACTGTTGCTATAAGTGCAACAAGTGCTGTAAGTGCATCTATCATCGTAAAAGTGTTCTTAATATGCCTAACAAAGTAGATGGACTATCTAACCTTTCGCATGATCGTATTTTATCTTATGTAATAATTGTTGCGGCTACGGTCGCGGTGCTAAATACACGCCGATCTCGGCAAATCTGGTTTCGGATGCTGCACGTACACTGGCGGCTTGGCCCCCACATAGGTGTACTTTTCCGGATAAGTGGTCTATACGTCCCGTGTGCCCCACGAAGTGTGGGGACCTCCTCACGGCTGCTATAGGTATCGCACTAGCCCCGTGAAGAGGTTAAAAGCATCAAAAGTCCCGCGGGAGAGATCGTTGACTACCCTGTCGGGACGGTGTCACTAAAGTAAATAAAGTGAGTAAAGTAAGTTGCAGGGTTTTAGCGAAAGGTCCCGGTGTAATTGGTTTGCTCTTCTTTCCTTGTTGTTATTTAAACATCTACTTTATTTGTCACTGACTTTACCCACTCCGTGACAGGTGATACGAGGTGCGTTAGCCGGGATGGCGGTGAGACTGCGTCGCGAGGACCGTAGTCAGAACTCTTGGATATATCTCATTTTCCTTTATGCTTTTATTAGTTAATTTGCTTGTGGTTTATATTAGTTGTGGACATGTATTAGTTAGCGCTGTGGATGAGATGTACTTTTACGTTTAGATACTTTTAGTGATGTTTCATATGCGGCACGTTTTCATGAAAAGCCAAACGATTTCGAAAATGCTTTCTCAAAACGAAGTGCCATGTGGGCACGGGTTTCGCAACCGCTGGTTTTATCCTTTCCAAACGGTGGCGCCGCTTTAATAGCTTGCTTGAAAAAAAAATATAAGGTGTCGAGTGGACACCGGTCTTTTAAAATAGTAGTTAAATCAATGTACTCTGATTGGTGATGTATGTCTACTGTATGGTTGATGGATGATGGATGATGTTGTAAATGAGACGCCGTGCATATACAAAGGAGACTCTGTCCGTGGACAGAGAGAATTTATGTATGTGGCGGTCTGGCACGCACCGGGGATGAGGTTTATGTTATTATATTAAGAAAAAAAAATATACACGCAATTTTCCGCTTTGCTTGACTCAAAAACCCCCGGGGGCGTGACAGTTGAGCTCTTCGAGAGAGGATTGCATCAGGATATTTATCCCCTTGTACACTCACATAGAGCGCAGACATTGGATGCAGCCATTGAGCACGCACGGTGGGTCGACAGAGGGTCCGTAGTCATGACAGAGCGAGGGCTTGCGCCAGGGACTAGTTCTGGAGAGAAACGTCCGGCGCCATCAGAGTTGGGCCAGTCGAGTAGGCCACGGCCATCAAGACCCCCGCGTTTTCAGCCGCGAGGTCGTGGGCCTCAGGGGAGACAGAGGCCAGGAGGCTTTCGACCGCCGAGACCGCAGCAGCAGCATCAGCAGCAGAGGCGCCCAGATAGGTGTGTCATTTGTGGTGGACCCCATGCACCTCCACAGTGTGATCGGCGACAGGGTCGGTGTTACCGATGCGGGCAGACAGGACACATGGCTTGGGCTTGTCCGAGTGGAGGGTCGCTAGTACCTTCGTCAGCATCGACTCCTCCTCCGCCATTCCAGACGGGTGGAGCTTCGGCGGGTTTCGGCCAGGGAGATAGGGCCGCTTCGTCACGACAGTCAGACAGGCGACCACCTGCGAGCGGGCGAGTTTATGCCACTCAGGTAGAGGACTCTGGAGCAGCTAGCCACGTGGTGGCAGGTATTATTCTTATCTCCTCTACTCGCACTAGAGCTTTATTTGATACCGGAGCATCACATTCATTTATCAGTAGGACATTTGCATCCTTGCATGGGCTAGAGATAGGACCGTTAGATTGTGTGAGGTTCAGATACCTGATCACGTGTTGCACGTAGATGAGTGTTGTTGGTCCTGCCCAGTGCAGTTAGGGCCTTGGATTTTGCCTGTCGATCTTTTGGTCCTTAGTCAGCTCCGGGATTTTGACGTAGTATTGGGGATGGATTGGTTGACTCAGTACTATGCTACTATCGATTGTAGAGAGAGGACTGTGACCCTTCGTGAGCCGGGTCAGGAGGAGTTCATTTATAGGGGGTGTCAGAGTACCTTGTTTGCATTGACGATATCTTCTGCTAGGGCACGATAGATGTTGAGTCGTGGTTGTGTCACTTTCTTAGCGACTGTTGTAGAGGTGCCTACGGCGATGCCTGAGCTCGAGGACATTCCTATCGTCCGAGAGTATTCAGATGTGTTTCCTCCTGAGCTATCTTCTATGCCGCCGGATCGAGAGATAGAGTTTGTGATTGATGTAGTTCCTGGAACTGCACCAATCTCCAAGGCACCCTACAGGATGGCCTCTGCAGAATTGAAGGAGCTAAAGGCTCAGTTACAGGATCTGTTGGATCGAGGGTTTATTCGATCTAGTGTTTCTCCTTGGGGAGCCCCGATCCTGTTTGTGAAGAAGAAAGACAGGTCACTTAGGCCCTGTTTGTTTTGAGAACGGGAACGGGAATAGCGGGCTTATCCCCCTTATTCTGCCAAACGCACCTGAAATCGTCTGGTATTGCTTAACCCAGAATAGGGAGAATAGCTGGTATAACAAATCCCATCCTATTATTTTACTATAAAATTTTTTACCATATTACCCTTCTTATCTACTTTATCTCATCCCAACATATTATTTTAATAAAAACTCTCTCCTCACTCTCTCTCCTCTTCCCTACTTTCTCTCTTCCCAATACACTCTCATCATCACAAATCCCTCTCTTCTCTCTCTCTTTTCCTTCATCCCACCTCCTTTCTCTCTTCCCAATACACTCTCATCATCACAAATTAATATTATAAAATTTTAAAATTATTATTTAAAATAAATATTATAAAATTTATTATTTAAAATAAATATTATAAAATTTTAAATCTTATTTTAAATTTAAATTTTAATTTGAAAAAATAAAATATTAAATAAAATATTATTTTTAAATAATATAATTTAATTATGATTATAATTTTATTTATATTTTTTTAAACCATTAATCCATTAATTAAAACGAAAAAAAAATGATTTTAATAAAGCTTGAGGGAAAAAATTTACAAATATTTAGCAAATATACGATTTTTTCAAATTTTTAAAAAATTTTATGTTAAAAATTTATTATTTAAAATAAATATTATAAAATTTTAAATCTTAAAATTAAAATGTTGAAATTTTATATTTTAAATTTAAATTTTAATTTGAAAAAATTAAATATTAAATTAAATATTATTTTTAAATAATATAATTTAATTATGATTATAATTTTATTTCTATTTTTGTAAACCATTAATCCATTAATTAAAACGAAATAATTAGATTTTAACAACTTTTATCACATTTTTTTAAACCATTAATCCATTAATTTTAATTTGAAAAAAGTTAATATTAAATTAAATGTAAAAGTTTTAAATAATACATTTTAATTATGATTATAAATTTATTTTTATTTTCTTAAACCAATAATCCATTAATTAAAATGAGAAAATTGAGTTTAGAAAATTTTAATGACATAATAAAGCTCGTGGGCAAAAATTTATAAATTTTTAGCAAATATACGAATTTTGCGAATTTTAAAAAAAATTTATGTTAAAAATTAATTATTTAAAATTAATATTATATAATTGTAAATCTTAAAATTAAAATGTTGAAATTTTATATTTTAAATTTAAATTTTAAGTGAAAAAATTAATTATTAAATTAAATGTATTATTTTTAAATAATATATTTTAATTACGATTATAATTTTACTTTTATTTTTTTAAACTATTAATCTATTAATTAAAACGAACTAATCAATTTTTAACAACTTTTATCACATATTAACTCTTGGGGGCAAAAAGGTAATTTACCCTTCTTATCCTCTTTATCCCTCCTATTCCCATTAATAAACCAAACACAAATTCTCTTATCCCTAGAACCATCCCCAAACGAGATTAAGCTCTAGTTCCCAACTTTATACCTATCCCCGGTTTAGCGGGAACTGGCTTAACCCCGAACCAAACGCAGCCTTAGACTTTGTGTGGACTACAGGGAGTTAAATAAGGTGACCGTCAGGAACAAGTATGCACTTCCTCGGATTAATGATCTATTTGATCAGCTTCAGGGATCTACAGTAGTCTCGAAGATAGATCTTCAATCCGGTTACCACCAGCTGAGGGTGAGGGCCGAGGATGTATCCAAGACGGCGTTTAGGACTCGGTACGGGCATTATGAGTTCACAGTGTTACCTTTTGGTTTGACGAATGCCCCTGCCGCTTTTATGGATCTGATGAACCGAGTGTTCCAGCCGTACTTGGACCGTTTTGTGGTGGTCTTCATTGATGATATCTTGATTTATTCCCGTAGCGACTTTGAGCACGAGGAGCACTTGAGGATAGTGCTACAACTTCTGAGAGAAAAGAAGTTGTATGCCAAGCTGAAGAAGTGCACTTTCTGGCTTCGGGAAGTTTCATTCTTAGGCCATGTAGTTTCAGCCACAGGAGAGGCAGTGGACCCGAGGAAGATAGATACAGTTTGGGATTGGCCTAGACCTACGACGGTGACAGAGATTCGGAGCTTCTTGGGCCTAGCAGGCTACTACCGTCGGTTTGTAGAGGGCTTTGCGAAGCTCTCTACTCCCCTCACCAGATTGACCAGAAAGGGGACAAGATTTGTATGGACTGAGCAGTGCCAGCAGAGCTTCGACGAGTTGAAGCTTCGACTGATTTCAGCGCCGATCCTTGCATTGCCAGTTATGGGAGAGGGATTTACAGTTTACAGTGATGCCTCCCACAGCGGCTTAGGTTGTGTTTTGATGCAGCATGATAGGGTAATTGCTTATGCATCACGACAATTGAAGGATTATGAAAAGAATTACCCTACTCACGATTTGGAATTAGCCGCGGTGGTATTTGCTCTGAAGCTTTGGCGACATTATCTCTACGGCGAGCACTGCGAGATATTTACCGACCACAAGAGCCTGAAATACTTGTTCACTCAGAAGGAACTTAATTTGAGACAGCGCCGGTGGTTAGAACTGTTAAAGGATTACGATCTGAGCATACAGTATCACCCCGGCAAGGCTAATGTGGTCGCGGATGCCTTGAGTAGGCGATCGGGTCAGTCCTTGAGCTTACTGATTACCCAGCTGGAGCCACTGAGAGAGCAGCTGAGGCGGTTGGATATCGAGATTGTGTCCCCTGGGGATTCGGCAAGACTTATGTCCTTGGTCTTGCAACCCACTCTGTTGGAAAGGATTAGAGAGAAACAGAGTGGGGACCCCTATCTTGAGCGGATTCGAGACCAGGTTCAGCATGGTCAGGGAGGGGACTTTACTGTAGACGTAGCGGGAGTACTGAGGTACAGGGACCGCTACTGCGTGCCCGTGGACTTGGATATTAGAGAGCTGATCCTGAGGGAAGCTCACTATACACCTTATACCCTCCATCCTGGGGGTACTAAGATGTATAGGGATTTGAGGGCACAGTTTTTGTCACGCCCCGGGGGTTTTGTTTTAGCGGAAACGATTCGTAAAAGTTGAATATTTGATGTGTAAATTTTTTTTTGTTTTTAAAAGAAGAAACCCCTCTTCCCCGGCACGTGCCCAGACCCGCCACACATACATGGTCACTCTGCAAAAGGGCAGAGTCTCCCCTGTACATGCACGGCGTAGCGTTCGGTACATGTTCTAACATACGCAACCAATCAATCATAACAATCGTACACAACCAACCAGCATTCTAAACTGATAAAAGAAGATCACATGGCCGATCGGTTTGGAAAGGATAAATCCACAAATTTGAAAGAGCGCCTACCCGGCGCTTACGTTTTGAAAGCTAGTTTTCGAAATCAGCATAAATCCACAAGGTTTGAAAGCGGTGCCCACCCGACACCAAGTTTTTAAAGACGGTTTTCGCAATCCTTTCTTTGGCTTCTGCTTTTTTTGGTTTTTAAATGGCCGATAGAAATAAAAGGGAAAAACGTTGCACCAGGGGCACTAAATGTAGCCCGTACCGACATCCATGCCGACCCCACGAGGGTATCGCGAACCACTCACATAACTACAAAGTGATGAAAAGCGAGAATAAAAGAGTAAATACAGTCCAGGGTCCCCAGCGACCCAGCTGCTCCTGTCCCGTCCTCACCACCGCCTACCTCTCTCCCCGTCTGGACCCTGTCACGAAGTGGGATGTCAGTGACGCAGAAATAGTAGAGCATGAGAATATAGTAAAACAAACCGTGAAGTCAACTGGAGCAACTACCCTCCCAAGGAGGGAAGGCAACCTGTACACCTGCATCCTGTAATACCCGGGCACGTCGGACAGCTAAACCGACGGCCCTCACCGTACCTGCAGAAACCCGACCACGCCGGACAACTAAACCGACGGGTCGCATCGCTCGCACCTCGGCGCCTCAACCCCACCACTAATAAGGGGCCCCACTACGTCACCTCGTGGGTATACACGGGTCATAGACCACTTTTCCGGAAAAGCGCACCCTTTGCGGTGGCCAAACCGCGGGTGCGCGTGTGGCAACCTCGAGCCAAGTAACCGTAACCACCATCATGTCAGCATCATAATATAAATAACAAGAGTAATGAGGTAAATGAAGTAAAGTGCATAATCGATAACAAAGTAATATTGCGCGCACTCGAAGGTGGCCCGTTGACATATAAGGGTTAAAAGAGAGAATCACCGTCGGTAACTGACGCTAATCACTATAGCGATCCCACTAACATGCATAAGCTATCGCCCACCATTATTTAACCCCAGTACACGTAGAACAGACCCCGTCCAACATGATAGAATTTAGAGGCTAGGGATAAAGTAAATACAACCCACCTGTCGCTAGTAGAAAAACCACGCTCGGCTCCCCGCGTCCCGGCGCGCTCCCCGAAGCTGCAAGACGGGATCCCCGGGCGGGGAGGTCAAGAACCTTTAAACGCGAAGTAAGGAAAAGCCCCAACACCGGCCGGCCCCCGACGGCAGCGACCGAACCCCCCACGCGCCGCCGTGCTGTCCGCGCGGCGCCTCGCATGTGCGGGCTGCCCCGCGGCCGCCCCGCATGCGGGCGCCCCGCACGGCACCCCCCGCATGCGCGGCCTGCACCGCGCGGTGCCCCCGCATGCGCAGGCTGCCCCGCGCGGCGCCCCGCACGCGGGTGCCCCGCACGGCGCCCCCGCATGCGCGGGCTGCACCGCGCGGTGCCCCCGCATGCGCGGGCTGCCCCGCGCGGCGCCTTGCATGCGGGTGCCCCGCACGGCACCCCCGCATGCGCGGGCGGCCCCGCACGGCGCCCCGCATGCGGGTGCCCCGCGCGGCGCCCCCGCATGCGCGGGTTGCCCCGCGCGGCGCTCCGCGTGCGATGGCACGCCCCTCTCCTTCCCTCTCCGACGAAATCAAGAAACCCCCCCCTCGCTCGTGACGAGAAAAAGACAAGAAAAGGAAACGAAAACACGGCTCACCTTGTCTTGGTCGGTACCGGGCGAAGGAGAGGGATCGTCCTCTTCGCGTTCGTCGGATCTTTGCGGGGAGGCGATCGATCTCTTCTCTTCCACGCCGGCCGATGGAAAGGACGAGGGTTTTTGGGGACCGCTCCTCGTCCACGCTCGGATAATGTACGCCAAGGAGGGGGAGGCGAGGTTTAGGAAACCTAATTCCCAAGGCCGACTATTAGACGTTTTGGGCGTAGTGGATTTTGGACTCCAAAATTAAATTTAACCCTCGAGTGAAAGGAAAACAAAAAGGGGTGGTTTAATCCCATACCTCAAACTGGTCGACTAAACTCGATCTGATTGCGGTCCAGAGTTCGGTCCGCCCCCGGTAATTGTGTAAGTCCCCTGGGCTACGGTCCCAGCTTCCGGAATTTATTCTGGGAGATCCGGGGGTCGGAATCCAAAACCGATCGCGCCGCCGGTCTCCGTTTCGCGAGCTTTATTAACCAAAAATACCCGCGAGCCCCGACCGTCTGCCCAGAAAAATAAGGAAAAATTACCCTCGAACCCCTATTGTCAACCAGACGGTTCAATAAAAAATCGACGGAAAGCCCCGAAAGGCAAAATAAATCCGCGGTTATCACACCACTCACCTCTAAAAAACGAGTTTCGTCCTCGAAACTCAGACCCGGGTGGTGGTGAACAGGTTCGGGTAGTTCTCCCTCATTTTAGACTCCAGCTCCCATGTTGCTTCTCGCTCCTCGTGGTTGCTCCAGAGCACCTTCACGTAGGGGATGGCTCGATTCCGCAGTGATTTGCTTTCCCTTGCCAGGATTCTCACGGGGGTTTCCTCGAAGCTTAGGTCTTCTTTAAGGTCGAGTAAGGCGACATCCAGGATATGCGATGGATCGGAGAGGTATTTACGGAGCATCGAAACGTGGAAGACGTCATGGACTCGGTCAAGGTTTGGTGGTAGGGCAAGGCGGTACGCCACCGGGCCGATGCGTTCCAAAATCTCGAAAGGCCCTACAAGCCGTGGGCTCAGTTTCCCTTTTAGCCCGAACCGTTTGACTCCTCTGGATGGCGAGACCCGCAAGAAAACATGCTCTCCCACTTGGAATTCCAAGTCGCGGCGCCTTTGGTCCGCGTAGCTCTTCTGGCGGCTCTGGGCGGTTAGCAGGCGCTGTCTGATGAGGCGAACCTTCTCTTCCGTTTCCTCCACTAAGTCGGGCCCCAAGAATTTCCGTTCTCCCAGATCGTCCCAACAAATCGGGGATCGGCAGCGTCTTCCATATAAGGCCTCGTAGGGCGCCATCTGGATGCTGGCCTGGTAGCTGTTGTTGTAGGCGAATTCCACGAGAGGTAGGTAGCGTGACCACCCGATCCCCCAATCTAGTACACAGGCGCGGAGCAGGTCTTCGAGGGTTTGTATCACGCGCTCCGACTGTCCGTCCGTCTGAGGGTGGAAGGCTGTGCTGAACTGTAGTTTGGTTCCCATGGCTCGCTGAAGGCTCTGCCAAAATTTCGAGACAAAGCGCGTGTCTCTGTCCGAGGTGATCGATGCCGGCACTCCATGTAATCTCACGATCTCGCTGATATATGTTTGGGCCAACCGTTCTCGGGTCCAGGTCGTATGAACTGGCAGAAAGTGTGCTGACTTGGTTAACCGGTCGACTACGACCCAAATTGCGTCGTGGCCCTGGGGTGAACGTGGGAAGCCCGTGACAAAGTCCATGGTGATTTGCTCCCACTTCCACTCTGGCACCGGTAGGGGCTGTAGCTTCCCTGCTGGCCGCTGATGCTCGACCTTTATCCGTTGGCACACTAGGCAATGAGCTACGTGTCGAGTGACGTCCCCCTTCATGTTGGGCCACCAGTAGGTCTGTTTGAGGTCCCTGTACATCTTCGTGCCTCCTGGATGTGCCGCATAAGGGGCCCGGTGTGCCTCTGTCAAAATTACCTCCTTCAATTCCGACGAATCCGGCACGCAGATCCGTCTGCGGAACCGTAGGGTGCCGTCGTCTTCCACTGCAAAGTCGCTCTCTTGGTCCAGGGGGATCTTGTCTCGTACGCGCTGTAGGTGTGGGTCAGTCTGTTGTCCCTCCCGGATCTTCTCAAGTAGCGTCGGCTTGACCACCAAGGTTAGGAGTTGCCTGACCGTGCCTGTCGGCACCATTTCCAACTGCATTCGTGCGAACTCCGCTATCAAGTGGTTTTGCTCCGTTATCGCGCTCCTTGACGCCCCGTCTTGGCGTCCTTTCCTGCTCAGGGCGTCCGCCACCACGTTTGCCTTTCCGGGATGGTACTGTATCGTCAAGTCGTAGTCCTTCAACAACTCCAGCCACCGCCTCTGCCGCAAGTTTAATTCTTTTTGGGTAAAGATATACTTAAGACTTTGATGATCCGAGAAGACGTTACAGTGGACCCCAAAGAGGTAGTGCCTCCACTGTTTTAAAACGAAGACTACTGCGGCCAGCTCCAAGTCGTGTATTGGGTAGTTCTTCTCGTAATCCTTTAGTTGCCTGGACGCGTAGGCAATCACTTTCCCCTGTTGCATCAGAACCCCACCCAGGCCGATCCCCGAGGCGTCGCAGTACACCTCGTAATCTTCCCCGGGTGTCGGCAGCACAAGTATTGGTGCCCTGGTTAACCTCCTTTTGAGTTCCTCAAAGCTTTCCTGGCATTTGGCCGTCCATATGAACTTCTCCCCTTTTCTGGTCAACCGATTCAAAGGGGTAGCGATCTTCGCGAAACCCTCTACAAAACGCCTGTAGTATCCTGCCAGTCCTAGGAAACTGCGGACCTCTGTCACCGTCGTCGGCGGCTGCCAGTCGACCACGGACTCCACCTTCTTCGGATCCACGGAGATTCCCTGTGCCGAGATCACATGTCCTAGGAAGCCGACTTCGCGTAGCCAGAACTCACACTTCTTGAGTTTAGCGAACAGCTCCTGTTCCCTGAGGGTTTGGAGGACTGTTTGCAAATGGTCCTCGTGTTCTTCGTCGGTAGTGGAGTAGATCAGTATGTCGTCGATGAAAACCACCACGAACCGATCTAGGAAGGGTCTGAAGATCCTGTTCATCATGTCCATGAAGACTGCGGGGGCGTTCGTGAGCCCAAAGGGCATAACCGTGAACTCGTAGTGGCCGTACCGGGTCCGGAAAGCAGTCTTCGGAATGTCCTTGTCCCGAACCCGGAGTTGGTGGTAGCCCGACTGTAAATCGATCTTGGAGAAGACCGTCGCCCCTCTCAGCTGGTCGAAGAGGTCATCTATTCTAGGCAGGGGGTACTTGTTTTTCTCTGTGACTTTGTTTATTCCTCTGTAATCAATGCAGAGACGCAGGCTTCCGTCTTTCTTCCGCACGAAGAGTACCGGTGCGCCCCAGGGTGACACACTCGGTCTTATGAACCCTTTATCCAAGAGGTCTTCCAGTTGTGCTTTAAGCTCCTTTAGTTCTGCGAAGGCCATTCGGTAAGGTGCCTTCGAAATAGGCTGCGTGCCCGGTAGTAGTTCGATGGGGAATTCCACCTCCCGTTCAGGGGGCATCCCAGGCAGTTCCGTGGGGAAGACGTCGGGGAAGTCCCTCACCACTGGAATATCGGCGAGCGTCGTCGGGGGTCGGGTAGCCAAATCCACCGATGCTAAGTAGGCCACGCAACCACCCTCCACCAGTCTTCTGGCCCGGGTCGCTGAGATGATCGCCGGGAAGGAGATGCTCTTACCCATCATGTACACATGCTCAGGGAAACTCGGTTCGTGTAGACGCAGCTGTCGCTTGTCGCAATCGACGAGCGCCTGGTACCTCGTGAGCCAGTTCATGCCCAGCACCACGTCGTACTCCTTCAGGGGGATTACTACTAGATCCCAAGGGCATGCTAGTCGCCCTAGTTTAATCGGGCAGGCGGTCACGACGCTGACCGCCTCCAAGGTCCCTCCCGCCGTTTGCACTGTCAAGGGATTTTGGAGGGGTGTCTCCTCGAGACCAAACAAAAACACGAAGTCACGGGAAATGAAAGAGTGTGTTGCTCCGGTGTCGAAAAGGGTTCTAGCACGGGAATTGGAAACAGAAGTAGTACCTGCAAGTGCTTCCTCCGGCGGATCTGTCTCTTGGTGGGTCATTGAGAAGACTCTCCCGCCTGGTTGTGGCTGCCGGTCCTCCTCGCGCCGTGGTGCAGGGGGCCTAGACGTCGACGCCGTAGGGGCTTTCCCCCGCCCTGAGAGCTGTGGCGTGGGCGTAGAAGCTGCGGAGGACGCAGACCCCCCGCCTAAGGGGCAGTTGCGGCGGAAGTGCCCTCGTCTGCCGCACCTGAAGCAGTGGTCGCCTCTTGGGGGGCACTCCCCCGGAATGTGCCCTCCCCCGCATATGACACAAGGCCTATTCCCTGGCCTCGGTCCTCCTGTTGGCGCGCTCCGGGACCCTGCCTGAGGTCTCCAACGTTTGGGGGCCCCGCCCCCGCCCCAAGAGCCTCCTCCCGAGTTCTGCTGTTGCGCTTCCGGTCCTCTTGCCGCGTCGAGTTCTCCCTCCTGGCGCGGGTGACCGCAAAACCCCGCTCCACCGTAGTGGCTCTGTCGACCACTTTCTGGAAGGTGTGTAGTTCGGCTGCTTGCACCACCTCGAAGATATTGCTCCGCAAGCCATCCACAAAGAGCTGCGCCTTGTGTGCCTCATCCCTTATGACGTACGGGACGCAGTTTGCTAGCCGGACGAACTCCCGCTGATACTCCATGACCGTCCGGTCCCCCTGTTGGATGTGGTTCAGGTCATCCTCCAACTTTTTCTTGACACTGTTGGTGAAGAAGGCCCGAACAGTTCCTGTTTGAAGGTTGTCCAGGACGGAAATGTGGTACCCTTAGTAGGATCGGGGCGTACCGTCTTCCACCACAAGCGAGCGTTCCCCTCCAAGCAGTGGACCGCTAGGGGAACCCGCTCGTCGTCCTCCATGAGCAGGTCTTCAAAAAGTTTCTCCATCGACCCCACCCATTTCTCAACGACCCACGGATCAGTCGTGTCCCCTTCGAACGTGGGTGGGTCGTATTTCTTGAAGTCCTTTAGGTTGGCCCGCACCCGATCCCCTCGGTCATCGCACCCGTCCCCTCCCTCGCGGCGGTGGCAGCCACGGTCGGGGCAGGTGTGACTACAGTCTCCTCCAGAGTAACCCTGCTGGTCGTCCCCGGCGCCGGTCCCGTAGTCGTCGCCGGTGGTGGTGCTGTCGGTGGTGCCGCGGCCCGGCGCTGTCGCCCCCTGTGGGGGACCCGGGGCGACCGTCACCGTCGCGGCCTGTTGCCGTTGCGTCAACTGACGCACGTGCTCAGTAAGGTTGGCCAGATTCCCCGCCATCTCCTGCAGTTGTTGCCGCAGGAGCTGGTTCTCCGCGGCCGTCGACGCTGTTGCGTCTGCTTCCGCGTCCCCGGCCGATGATCTAGTACGGGCCATGTCTGTCGTACATCACAAGAGTCAACCTTAGACTACCCTACTAACAACAACCATAAAGTGAAAGCGAGGACTCAACATTTTCCCCCCTTCGGCCACTCACGTTCTACAGTCCTAGTCCTACCCATTTCATTCACATGTAGGCAAGTGAGGGTTGTCTACGGATGTCGGCACTAATTGTTGTGATTGAAAGAAACGCTCTGATACATTTAATCTGTCACGCCCCGGGGGTTTTGTTTTAGCGGAAACGATTCGTAAAAAGTTGAATATTGATGTGTAAATTTTTTTTTGTTTTTAAAAGAAGAAACCCCTCTTCCCCGGCACGTGCCCAGACCCGCCACACATACATGGTCACTCTGCAAAAGGGCAGAGTCTCCCTGTACATGCACGGCGTAGCGTTCGGTACATGTTCTAACATACGCAACCAATCAATCATAACAATCGTACACAACCAACCAGCATTCTAAACTGATAAAAGAAGATCACATGGCCGATCGGTTTGGAAAGGATAATCCACAATTTGAAAGAGCGCCTACCCGGCGCTTACGTTTTGAAAGCTAGTTTTCGAAATCAGCATAAATCCACAAGGTTTGAAAGCGGTGCCCACCCGACACCAAGTTTTTAAAGACGGTTTTCGCAATCCTTTCTTTGGCTTCTGCCTTTTTTGGTTTTTAAATGGCCGATAGAAATAAAAGGGAAAACGTTGCACCAGGGGCACTAAATGTAGCCCGTACCGACATCCATGCCGACCCCACGAGGGTATCGCGAACCACTCACATATACTACAAAGTGATGAAAAGCGAGAATAAAAGAGTAAATACAGTCCAGGGTCCCCAGCGACCCAGCTGCTCCTGTCCCGTCCTCACCACCGCCTACCTCTCTCCCCGTCTGGACCCTGTCACGAAGTGGGATGTCAGTGACGCAGAAATAGTAGAGCATGAGAATATAGTAAAACAAACCGTGAAGTCAACTGGAGCAACTACCCTCCAAGGAGAAGGCAACCTGTACACCTGCATCCTGTAATACCCGGGCACGTCGGACAGCTAAACCGACGGCCCTCACCGTACCTGCAGAAACCCGACCACGCCGGACAACTAAACCGACGGGTCGCATCGCTCGCACCTCGGCGCCTCAACCCACCACTAATAAGGGGCCCCACTACGTCACCTCGTGGGTATACACGGGTCATAGACCACTTTTCCGGAAAAGCGCACCCTTTGCGGTGGCCAAACCGCGGGTGCGCGTGTGGCAACCTCGAGCCAAGTAACCGTAACCACCATCATGTCAGCATCATAATATAAATAACAAGAGTAATGAGGTAAATGAAGTAAAGTGCATAATCGATAACAAAGTATATTGCGCGCACTCGAAGGTGGCCCGTTGACATATAAGGGTTAAAAGAGAGAATCACCGTCGGTAACTGACGCTAATCACTATAGCGATCCCACTAACATGCATAAGCTATCGCCCACCATTATTTAACCCCAGTACACGTAGAACAGACCCCGTCCAACATGAATAATTTAGAGGCTAGGGATAAAGTAAATACAACCCACCTGTCGCTAGTAAAAAACCACGCTCGGCTCCCCGCGCCCGGCGCGCTCCCCGAAGCTGCAAGACGGGATCCCCGGGCGGGGAGGTCAAGAACCTTAAACGCGAAGTAAGGAAAAGCCCCAACACCGGCACGCCGGCCCCGACTCAGCGACCGAACCCCCACGCCCGCCGCCGTGCTGTCCGCGCGGCGCCTCGCATGTGCGGGCTGCCCCGCGGCCGCCCCGCATGCGGGCGCCCCGCACGGCACCCCCCGCATGCGCGGCCTGCACCGCCGGTGCCCCCCGCAGCGCAGGCTGCCCCGCGCGGCGCCCCGCACGCGGGTGCCCCGCACGGCGCCCCCCTGCGCGGGCTGCACCGCGCGTGCCCCCGCATGCGCGGCTGCCCCGCGCGGCGCCTTGCATGCGGGTGCCCCCGCACGGCACCCCCGCATGCGCGGGCGGCCCGCACGGCGCCCCGCATGCGGGTGCCCCGCGCGGCGCCCCGCTACGCGGGGTGCCCCCGCGCGGCGCTCCGCGTGCGATGGCACGCCCCTCTCCTTCCCTCTCCGACGAAATCAAGAAACCCCCCCCCGTCGCTCGTGACAGAAAAAGACAAAGAAGGAAACGAAAACACGGCTCACCTTGTCTTTGTTCGGTACCGGGCGAAGGAGGGATCGTCCTCTTCGCGTTCGTCGATCTTTGGGGAGGCGATCGATCTCTTCTCTTCCACGCCGGCCGATGGAAAGGACGAGGGTTTTTTGGGACCGCTCCTCGTCCACGCTCGATAATTACGCCAAGGAGGGGAGGCGAGGTTTAGGAAACCTAATTCCCAAGGCCGACTATTAGACGTTTTGGGCGTAGTGGATTTTGGACTCCAAAATTAATTTAACCCTCGAGTGAAAGAAAACAAAAAGGGTGGTTTAATCCCATCCTCAAACTGGTCGACTAAACTCGATCTGATTGCGGTCCAGAGTTCGGTCCGCCCCCGGTAATTGTGTAAGTCCCCTGGCTACGGTCCCAGCTTCCGGAATTTATTCTGGGAGATCCGGGTCGTCCAAAACCGATCGCGCCGCCGGTCTCCGTTTCGCGAGCTTTATTAACCAAAAATACCCGCGAGCCCCGACCGTCTGCCCAGAAAAATAAGGAAAAATTACCCTCGAACCCCTATTGTCAACCAGACGTTTCAATAAAAATCGACGGAAAACCCCGAAAGGCAAAATAAATCCGCGGTTATCACAGTTTTGGTGGCACTGGCATGAAGAGAGATATTGGAAGGTTTGTGGCCCATTGTTTAACTTGTAAGCAAGTTAAAGCTGAGCATCAGGTTCCAGCTGTCAAGTTGCAATAGCCTTCCAATACCTGAGTGGAAATGGGACCGTGTCACTATGGACTTCATTGTGGGACGCCAAGGACTCAGAGTGGAGCTGATGCTATATGGGTGATTGTGGATCGTCTGACCAAATCACTTTAACTTGTCAGCAATTTAAAGCTGAGCATCAGGTTCCACTGTCAAGTTGCAGAGCCTTCCAGTACCTGAGTGGAAATGGGACCGTGGTCACTATGGACTTCATTGTGGGACTGCCAAGGACTCAGAGTGGAGCTGATGCTATATGGGTGATTGTTGGATCGTATGACCAAATCAGCCCATTTCCTTACGATGCAGTCGAGTTGGACTTTAGAGAGGCTTGCTCAGTTTATACCTGGACGAGATTGTGAGGTTACACGGGGTGCCACGCGTCGATTGTGGTTTGATAGGGACCCGAGGTTCACTTCACAGTTTTGGAGGAGTTGCAGACAGCTTGGGGACCCAGCTTCAGTTTAGCACCCGCCTTTTACCCACAGACTGACGGACAGTCCGAGCGGACTATTCAGACAATAGAGGATATGTTGAGAGCTTGTGTTCTGAGCTTCAGCGGCAGTTGGGATCGACATTTGAGGCTAGCAGAGTTTGCCTACAACAATAGCTTCCAGGCGAGCATTCAGATGCGCCTTATGAAGCTTGTATGGGCGGAAATGTCGATCACCTTTATGTGGAGTGACGTGGGTGAAAGGAAAAACCTTGGGACCAGATCTGCTTTAGAGGCTGAGGAAAAGGTTAAAGTTATTCGACGTCATTTAGTGACTGCGCAGAGCCGACAGAGGAGCTACGCATATAGGAGTCGGAGAGACTTGGAGTTTCAGGTAGGAGATCATGTTTTTCTGAAAGTCTCGCCCTCTCGAGGGTGTACGTCGTTTTGGAGTGTGCGGGAAGTTTAGGTCCGCGTTTTATTGGCAATTTGAGATATTGGAGCGCATTGGACCTGTTGCCTATCGAGTTGCGCTACCACCCCGGTTGGCGGGTACACATGACGTATTCCATGTATCAGTCTGGCGGAGATATTTTTTATGATGCCTTGCACATATTGATTTCACTTCCTTAGAGCTGGACGAGGAGCTGCACTTCCAAGAGGCGCCCGATGCGAATTCTTGCTCGTGAGACGAGAGAATTGCGCAATCGGGTTACACCTTATGTGAAGGTATATGGAGCCACCACGATGAGAGAGATGCCCTTGGAGCTGAGGGATGACGGAGGACTACCTTCCCTACCTATTCGAGACCCTTCCGATTTTTTGAGTTCTTTAGGTTTCGAGGACGAAACCGTTTGAAGGAGGGGAGAGTG
>JAQNDB010003740.1:0-27715 GCA_029204045.2 Tillandsia leiboldiana
TCGACTCGTTCTTGAAATCCCGGAAGCCAAAGACAGCGCCGTAAGTTCCAGCGCATTTCGTTCGACGAGACGAATCCCGTGTTCACTGGCTTGTGCCAGCAGGAGGCCCATTACAAAGTTGGCCCAGAACACCACTAGGCCCTAATTACAAACATTGCTACATTTTATATTTGCTAGACACACTGCAATATACTAGAGCATCACGCTTTAAGAGGGACAGTGAGGACTTGCTCACTTGCGGCTCGCCGGAGGGTGACCAAGAGTTGGCCCGAGCAACACCACACTAAGCGCAAGGCTCGGTTGCACAAGTTGGGACCAAACCTAATCGACAAGGCCAATAAAGGCAAGCATCAGTACAAGGTGCTTCCAGAAGAGGTCTGGACAAGCCAGCGTCAGCTGGTCGCGCCAGCGGCATTGGCGGCCGAGAACCTCTCAAAACCCATTTACAGGAAGTTTGACCAACTTCGATTACATGGGTTATTCAGTCTAAAACACATGATCGAAACCTTTAATAAGGTTAAAGACCTCACCTGGTAGGTGGCCGAAGTCCCAAAGCCGTCGGCGTGCGGCCGGAGCCCCGAGCTCGGTTGCAACGATGGGTGCAACTACGCAAGAGAAACTATACGTTAAAGCTTCATGCAATGGTCTGGGGAGCTTCCTATGATCAATATGACCCAACTGGACACTTGACGGCGGCGGGAAATGCCGGCGGCGCGCGCGGCGCGGAGCTCGGCCAAACTCGGGGAGCTTTACTGGTGGATTCCGAACCGAAGCAGAGAATGTTGTGACCCGGTCTCTATAGGCTTCTACAGTGTGACCAGCACTTCTGGAGGCTTTACGTGGTGTTTGGTGGTGTTTGTGCACCAATTGTGACCAATGTGGACTACGGCTTAAAATGGATCACGTGAGGGATCGGAGGACCTCGTCGATGTTTAGAAGTGGTTTCGTGCGAACGATATTAAAATTGGACTCAGCGCGAAGTTTGACCAAGGACACCTTTCGGATGCATTCTGCAAAATTTTAGAGTTTGAATTTGGCAAAACTGACGCGGATTTGGCTTCGCGGCGAAAACGATGAACATGGACTATTTATTTATTTGTTTTTCGGAGCCCGGATGACATGCAACGGATTCGAGGAAGGGGCACTGATTCCGTCCGGTGGGGGGGCTTGGTGGGGTGCGGCGGGCCTGTGAGCGGGCGCGGGCAGGCGCGGAGCGACCGCGGGCATCGCCGGGCATGCGCGCGGTCCCGGCCGCGTGCACCGAAGATCAGACACTTGGCATGATGTACTGTGTCTTTGCTGTGTACCCGGTTCACGAACGAGGTGGTTCCTCGGGGTCAGGCGATAGTGTTGGCAGGCGGCGTGCAGGCACCACCTTGCCACTTGACCGCTGGTTCCCGCGCTTGGTTCGCCACGTTCGCAGCGTAGTGGACCACGTGGCGCGGCGGTGTTTTGGGTTATATGTAATACGGATCTAAATAGGGGAAAAAACACCTAGAGGGGGGTGAATAGGTGTAAACAAACTCAAAAAATCGTTGCGATAAAACCCAATGCGGAAATAAAAATAATACGCAAGATTTTTACGTGGAAAACTCCATCACCGGAGTAAAAAACCACGGGACCGATAACACGGCAGAAATCCACTAGAATTAAAACACGTACAAGGTGATTTACCGTACACACTTACGACTCAACCTTTTCCATACGCTCCTAGAGGATCTTCTCCGCTCGCTCCGCGACGCTTCTCGAATCCACGATCTGCGCCCAACGCCGAATCCACGGCGTCCAACGTCGAATCCACGACGTCCGACCGAATCCACGGTCTTCACCCAATAGCACCCTTCGAATCCACGAACGTGCCTCGCTCCGAATCCACGAGAGCGGTTGAACCTTGAATCCACAAGGACACGCGAATCCACGCGCCGATTTTGGGGTAAATCGTTGTTTTGGGTGGTGATGATCCGCCGAATACTTAGATCAAAGATAGATCGGAAATACCATCTAAGTATTCATTAGTTTGATTCAACTCGAGATGTGAGTATGAAAACCTAGAATCAAACTAATCAATATAGATGAAGAAACATAGAGTATTCTCTAATGATTTCCTTTCTTCTCTATATGTGGATCTATAGCCGTATAAATGATATATGAAAATGACGGCTATGTGGATTCCCCCTAGAAAAAGAGTCATAGGGTCTATTTATAGGTTAGAAACCCTAGGAAGGAGATAAGAATCAAAAACCTAACATTTCTGGAAATTTTACGGACGGCGATCCGGATCGGATTAGCTGTGATCCGGATCGTCGTAACGAGTCAGCCAATTCCAGAAAAACGAAGGTTCGGGATCCGGATCGAAGTGCTTGATCCGGATCGTTCATACAGTTCACCAAACATCAACGTTCGGGATCCGGATTGCGAAGCCTGATCCGGATCGTTCAAGGAAGATGGTAAACTCAACGTTCGGGATCCGGATCAAGAGACTACGATCCGGATTGAACTGGTGTATGAACGAACCACCTTCGGGATCCGGATCGAACAACCTGATCCGGATCCTGAACATGTCCCAAGTCCAGTTTTTGATTTTTATGCAATGAAAGATTCTTCCAAGTGTTTCTACACTACAAGAAGTATTCGGATCACACAAAATCTTTAGTTAAACATACCTGATCCTTTTGAATTCTTCTTTCTTGAGATTGAGTTAAATGATCCAACTTTCTTCACCTTCAATCTTCAAGACTTGAGACTTTCACGAAACTACGCCAACTCAAATTCCGTAACAATCTCCCCCTTTGGCGGTTTCGTGACAAAACACAGATCCACTAAAGAAAATTCAAAAAGATATTTTTGTTGCTATCACCATACAACAAAAATTTACAATGGAGATCCAAAAATTTAAAAACATGAGATAAACTCCTAAAACAGACTCTAGACTTAGACATCTGTACTCTCTGCACAAAGAATCATTCTTGACAAAAAGAGATCGTTAGATACCTCAAGAATATTTAGCATACAAAACCTAGTACAGAGATAGAGTTTATCTAATCATCATGACATTTGAGAATTCAGATATGTAAGAGAATCATAGTCAAAAACCAACATATCTTCTATGCATTCAAAAACCAATGTCAAAATGTTAGTCCAACATCAACTTGTTAGTTATATTACATGCCCAAATAGTTAGTCGAATAGTTAGTCGAGACATGCAAACAATCACAAGATGAAAACCAAAGTTGAAGTTGAAAGATACTTACCTTGATGTATACAAAATCTTCATCATCAGTTCACAATCATTGTTCAATCATTGTTCTAAACTCTCTCCCCCTTTTTGTCACAAATAAAGCCAAAATTACAGAAGTGGAGAGAATGGTTAACAGTTTAAGTTCGAGAACTAAAAACTCAAATTAAAACTTAAAAACCTGCACAACAGAAGGATTTAAGCATATGCATAATAAACAAAATTAGAAGGATACGGATTATTCAGACTCGTCTGAACTGATACAGCCGAGGATTTGGAAAATCTTCTTTATTCGCTTGTTCATTGCTGATTGATTTTATTTACCTTCTTTATTTCTTCCTTTACCTCAATTAGTTCATTTGATATACGTTCTTGCTCGTTGGAGAGCCTTTGCTGTTCTTTATAGATTGAGGTAACAGATGCATCATCATCAGAAGTTGATTGTGGTGCTTCTTGTGCCGGAGGTGCTGGTTGAACTGGAGGAGCTGCTGCCGGTGCAGAGGTTGTTGCTTGTTGTCGTTGTTCGCGTTGCCGGTGAAGAGGTATGAAAGGTTCATCTGGCTTCGTCGAAAGAGACTTTACAAATGTTGTGTCATTGATCGTTCCTAAACTGTGCAGATAGGAACTCGCATTTGTGTCAGCTTTAAACTTGCGAAGAATGCGCATGATGATCATTGGAAAAGGTAGTCTCTCTGACGATGAGCTTGCTCCACATATCGTGCCATCCTTGACCAGATGACGTAGGGAATGTTTAAGTTAGCTCCCATTGCTGCTGCGGGGTTTCCAAGTAGATAAGGAATATCATTCTTTCCCACCGAAGAACCTTAGTGTTCATGTTTGGAATAATATTGTAACAAACAATGAGATTTAAGATGCGGTACTCTGGTCGTAGTTCTTTTGAGAAAACGGAGTTTCCTGTCGACCGAGTATCTGGAACACAGATTCCATCCAACTACCACTCTCCAGGAGAAGGTGTTGAAAGCTTGATTCTTCAGGTAATGAGTGCCATCGGCTCGGGCGTCCATCCCTAGTACTTCACCAATTAGCTGAGGCATTACTTTGATTCTGACATTCTTGACTAATGTTTGAAAATCCCGACGCCCGCTTTCCTGATCAACTAGATAGCAGGCATTCTGATAAAACATCCTCACTGAGTGAAGACAATACCCAGTGGTCTCCGGGAAATCGCAAATGGGAGCAAGACCTCTCTGGTCAAACAAAGTCCCGAACATCTGAGAACGCTGCCTTAAGGCTTTTACATCGACATGCCTTTCTCCAATGCATTCTCTGTTTTCAAAATCCTTTATTCTAGCCGAGCTGACAACTTCTTGTGGAGGGTGCTTGCTGTGGCTGGTTGCTCAATGGAGATTCCTTGTGCACTCCCCTCTTTTTCTCGCACCAGTTTTTCTTTTAGTTCCAACTGGACTTGGTTCATTGGTGCTTTCCCTTTTTCAGCTGCAGTAGGTTTTGAAGCTTCAGCAGTTGCTTTCCCTTTGGAGACAATGGGAGCAGCTTGCTCAATTTGCGATGTTATCCCAGTCGATCGACTCTGTCTCTGATTCAGTGTCGGAATCATCCTTAGCTTCTTCGCTTTCGTAGCCCTTCTTAGCCCTCTGTGGGCTTGATGGTGTCTCTCGTATGAACCATAGCCGCAAGTAGAAAAACAATCCAAGTGATCACCATTGCTAATGGTTTCTTGAGAAAAAGGAATCCTGTGTAGACCAACTCAAGAACACATGGAAAAATTATTAATTTTCAAAAATTGTAAAATTGTATCCAAAGAATCATAATCATGTAGAGAGACTAGAATCAAATTAGTTTTGCAAAAGGACTTTTAAAATAGAGCTCAATTGCATGATTTTCGAAAATCCTTATTATATGCCCTAAAACCGAAATTTTAGAAATCGAATCCTAAAAATCCGTTAATCAGGAGAATACCTAGCATATAATCAAAACTAATCTACCCAGAGTTCTTATTTCAAAAGAAATTTGATCAAAAACCATCCACAAACAAAGTTGATCCAAGAAAATTCATCACGTTCGAGGAGGAAAAGAGAAAAACGGTGAAAAACCGAGATTTTGATCAATAAGACTTACTTGGAGTTGAAGAACCTGAGTTTGAAAAGCTTCCAGGAAGGATGAAATCTAGAGAGAGAGGCTCTGGAAACTTCGGAACAAAGATTGGTAGTAAAGAAATCAAAAACCCCTTTCGTTCCTTATAAAACCTAGCCGCGATCCGGATCAGTTCATAACTGCAATCCGGATCGGCTACCCGCAGTGAGAAACTGCGTTCGGGATCCGGATCGGCAGCATACAATCCGGATCGTCAGCCCGCAGAATAATTCCTGCGTTCGGGATCCGGATCACCTAGCCCGATCCGGATCGGCCCCAACTTTTTCTTTAGAAAATTTCAGAGAAATTCAAGAAGAACCAGAAAAAGATTGTAAGCACAAATGTGTATCAACTTTAAACAAAAATCATCGTTTCATACAACAAGAATTAGATTATGCCAATCTATCATAATATCCAAAATGAAACGAAAATTTACAAAAATTAAATCCTTAAGTTGAACACCTTCAATTACATCTAACTTGATCTTATGAGTAATGCCTTTATCAAATCATCAATTCAGTAAAGAAAATGAAATACAAAGATCAATAGATGTTTGAAATCCCAAATATAGTAGATAATATATCTAGACAATCTGTTGAAGAGAGTGGCTCTTTGAGCATCTTTCATTAAAAACCCACCTTATACCAACCTTGAAATTTGACAGAGTCAAGTATTTCAACATACATTTTACTTAATCAAAAATTTGAACAACCATGCTTGGTATACATGTGGTAGCTGCACACAATACTCGGACGACCGAGGTGGTAGCTCTTTCCTCCATGTGGTGGTAGTTTTCACACTCCTCATTGGGATGTAACTCTTTCCACATCTTTTGAGCATTTTACCTTTACTAAGACTCCCCCTCAATTGGCTATCAAATATTTAAGATATAAAGTATTCAACCAAATATTGATCTCGATTTCATACTCGACTAAGCAGTCAAATAAGATAATGACTATACCAAGAGATCATAGAGAGAGAAATTGACTTTGATCACTTTAGAAGATGATTTAATTAACATAAATGATCATTGCAACAGTGAAATATTATGATGGCAAAAGCATAATAAATTTCTAAATGTGCGAAAAGATGCAATTAAAGTCAATTATGATCTATGCTCAATTAATGTCCTATGTACAAACATAGATAATGAACAAAACAAAAACAAATACAAAACCTATCCTAAGCAAAGATTTCAAAAAGAAGATTACTTCAAAGAAAGCATCCCAATTGCTTTTCGTAAATGAATAAAACGTTTTTGATCCAAAGGTTTTGTTAGAATGTCAGCTAATTGATCCTCAGTTGAAATATATGAAAGTTGAAGAGTATTTGATTCAACTAGCTCTCTAAGAAAATGATATCTAAGTTCAATATGTTTTGTTCTAGAGTGCAACACAGGGTTTTAGAAATGTTAATAGCACTAGTGTTGTCACAAAGTATTGTTACCGAAGATGCTGAAATGCGGAAGTCGCTCAGTACGCTTTTCATCCAAATGAGTTGAGTTGAGCACTTCCAGCTGAAATGTATTCCGCTTCGGCAGTCGAGAGTGCTATGCAATTCTGCTTTTTACTGTGCCATGCAACAAGGCAATGGCCAAGATAGAAGCATGCACCACTCGTGCTTTTCCGATCATCCACTGATCCTGCCCAATCGGCATCTGAGTATCCAACAATATCCAAACTTGTTCCCATAGGATACCAAATTCCGAAATTAATTGATCCTTTGATATACCGGATGATCCTTTTCACCGCTTTCAGGTGAACCTCCTTTGGTGCTGATTGATATCTCGCGCAAATCCCAACACCAAAAGATATATCCGGGCGACTAGCCGTGAGGTAAAGTAGACTTCCAATCATACTTCGATACAATTTCTCGTCTACATTCTCACTGTGTGATTCACTTCCAAGTCCCTTGTGGCTAGTTCCATTGGAGTCGGAAAATCTTTACAATTTTCTAGATCAAACTTTTTGACCAACTCCATTGCATACTTGGATTGACTCAAGTGAATACCTTCATCATTTTGTTTAATTTGCAATCCAAGAAAATAAGTCAATTCGCCCATCATGGACATCTCAAATTCGCTTTCCATGGTCTCCGCGAATTTAGAAGCATCGTTATCTCTTGTTGCGCCAAATACTATGTCATCGACATATATTTGTGCTACAATGAAATTGTTTTGATAATGCTTCACAAAGAGAGTCCTATCAGCTCCCCCTCGAGTATAGCCCTTCTCCAAAAAGTGCTTTGTTAACCTTTCGTACCATGCTCGCGGTGCTTGTTTCAGACCGTAAAGAGCCTTTTTCAAACGAAAAACATGGTTAGGTTGTTTATGATCTACAAAACCTTTCGGTTGAGCCACATAAACTTCCTCATTTAAAAACCCATTTAGAAATGCGCTCTTAACGTCCATTTGAAATAATTTGATTTTAAAATGACAAGCAATAGCAAACAGTATACGAATGGACTCGAGTCTAGCTACAGGGGCGAAGGTTTCGTCAAAGTCTATACCTTCTACTTGAGAGTAGCCTTGAGCAACTAATCGTGCCTTGTTCCTGATGATAGTACCATCCTCATTTTTCTTGTTCTTGAAGATCCATTTGGTACCTATCACATTGTGTTGCTTTGGAGGCTTCGTTAATTCCCAGACTTTGTTACGCTCAAATTGATGGAGCTCTTCCTGCATTGCTTTAATCCAGTAGTCATCCTGAAGAGCTTCATCTATGTTCTTTGGTTCGATTAAAGATACGTAGCAAGCGAATCCACAAACCAACTGCCTCCGAGTTCTGACTCCTTCTTGTGGATCTCCAATAATATTCGATTCCGGATGATCCTTGGAGATTCGTAACGTTTGTTGAAGCGGAGTACTCGGAGATATATGAGATGATTCCTGCACATCAGATAAACTAGAAGAACCATTAGATGCATCATTAATATTGGAAGTATTATTATGAGAAGATGCACTAGCAGGAGAATCATCATCTAGAGAGATATCGAGGGTAGATTTTCCAGTTTCAAAGTGAAAAGCTTCATCTACTTTAACATTTATAGATTCTACGATCGTCTTAGATTCAATGTTAAATACTCGATATGCTCTGCTATTCGTAGAATAACCCAGAAAGATCCCTTCATCACTTCGAGAGTCGAACTTTCCAAGATTTTCACGGTCACGTAAAATGTAACATCGACTCCCGAAGACACGAAAATATTTGATATTGGGTTTTCTACTAAACCACAGCTCATATGGTGTATTTAAAGTTCCTGGGTGCAAGTAAACTCTATTAATGACATAGACAGCGGTTTAACAGCTTCAGCCCAAAAATGTAGCGGCAAATTCCGGCTATGAAGCATCACACGCGCCATCTCTTGAACAACCCTGTTCTTGCGCTCAACAACACCATTCTGCTGAGGTGTATAGGGTGCCGAGAATTCATGTTTGATTCCATTTGAAGTGCAAAAGTCAATAAATTTTGAATTTATGAATTCTCCACCTCTATCACTTCTAACACGAATGATCTTTTCATTCTTTTCAATCATAATACGATGGCAAATCTCATGAAAAGAGTCAAACGTATCAGCTTTCCTCTTTTAAAAATGCTACCCATGAAAACCGAGAGAAATCATCAACCAATAAAAAGATGTACCATTTACCTCCCAAAGATGGTTGACGGGTCGGCCAAAAGAAAAAGAAGAGAAGAAAGTAGTATACATAAACTACACAAGACTTAATCGAAGAACGATTAAAGACAAGGAGGAGTTTCACCTTTGCATACCCAAACCTTTTGAGTTTTGGAGTATGTTGGCAATGGTTGAGAAGTTTTCCTTGATGAAGACGTCTTGCAAGATTGGTCTTTTTCTTTTGTCATCGTCTTGTTTGAAGTACTACCAATGTCCTTTTCTTTAGGAAAATCCTTCTTTGAGTTCCATGGAGTGAACTTGTTGGTAGCAGTTGCAAGATGTGGTTGATTTGATCTTTGAGCTCCAATCTTGCAATTTCTTCCAATGTGCCCTGCAGAATTACAACGAAAACATACCTTTGTGCTTGACGATTCTGATGAAGTAGGTTTGTTGTCGTTAGTTGTCATGATTTCCGGTATCGGATGAGGAGATACCGACTGAGGCACAAAGACTGTCCCAACCGAACTAAAATTGTCTTCAGTTCGATTGTATCCGAGGCCGAACTTGTTTGTTTGACCAAGACCAAGAAGTTTATCCAACTTACTCCTTCCTAAGGAAAATTGCTGTAAGTCAGCCTTGAGTTGGCAAATGGTCTCTGTCATTTCTAATTTTTCCCGTCGGGCCTCACCGTAGAGCTTCAAGAGATAGTTTGCTTTGTTCATCATATCTATATAGTTCTTCTCGAGTTGCTCATTGGAATCTTGAAGGGAAACATTTTCTTTTATCAGTTTATCCCTTTCCACTTCAAGATCGGTCGAGAGAGAAGTTACCCTTTTTACTTCTTCTTCGAGATCCTGCAATCTCCCTCTCAACCCCTTGTTTTGCTTAGCCGGTTTCTTTAAATCCCGTAAAGATCTGTGATAGGCTAGAGCAAATTCTTCACCTTCCGAATCATCCAATTCATTGTCCGTTGCATTCTTTTCAACAGTGGAGTTGGACAACGACTCAGATGTATTTGCCATAAAGCACATGAAGGGTGAAGATACGGACGCGTGGAATGCGGTGGAGCTCTTTTCTTCATCACTCGAAGACGACTCATTTGACGTTGAGTTGTCATCCCAAGTGACGACTTGCATCGCCTTCTTCTTTGCCGGATACTTGTTAGGACATTCCGTTGCAATGTGGCCGTAGCCTCGACATTTGAAGCATTGTAGTTGTCCTTCTGAGCTTTTCTTATCCTTTGAGAAGTTCTCTTGCTTTCTTGACTTGTAGCCTGAAGTACCCTTGCCTTTGTTCGACTTTCCGAAGGATGGAGATTTGCTTGAATTACCCCTTCGAAAGTTGCGGCGAAACTTCCTTGTCAAGAGAGCGAGCTGCTTCTCAAATTCCTCCATAGAAAGGTTCTCGTCATCGTCTGAGGAGGATGTATCCGAGTCTTCTTCTTTAGTTGTTTTCAACGCATAACCTGAAGACTTAGAAGTGGATGCCTTTCCAGAAGAATTGTTAGTAGTAAATGTCATTTCATAAGTTTGTAATGAACCAACTAATTCTTCTACACGTATTTCGTCCGGGTGTTTAATAGTTTCAATGGCAGTAACCTTTGGGCGAAATCGTTCAGGAAGAGTTCTTAAGATTTTTCTTACAATCTTAAATTCTGGAATCTTCTCTCCCAGATTAGCACATGAGTTTACGATGTCTTGCAATCGTGTATAGTAGTCCGTGAAAGATTCATTTTCTGCCATTAAGATAGAGTCAAACTTGCTCGTAAGCATTTGCAGTTTCTGAATCTTCACGAGGTTAGTTCCCTCATGTGTAACCTGAAGAACATCCCAGATTTCTTTCGCAGTCTCACATGCCGAGACGCGAGAGAATTCAGTTTGAGATAAGGCATTAAAAATAGCATTAATTCCCTTGCCATTGTAAGAAGATGAATCTAACTCTTCCTTGGTCCATTTCGACCTAGGTTTTAAGGTGCGAACATCACCATTAAATTCAGTTGGATTAGACCATCCTAACTCAATTGATTGCCACACCCGTTCGTCGATGGAAATTAAAAAGGCTTTCATCCGTACTTTCCAGTACGCATAATTAGTTCCATCGAAGAACGGGGGTCGGTTGATGTTTCCACCTTCAACCATTGTTTACAACCCTATTCCCGCTCTGATACCACTTGTTGGGTTATATGTAATACGGATCTAAATAGGGGAAAAAAACACCTAGAGGGGGGTGAATAGGTGTAAACGTATAAACACTCAAAAAATCGTTGCGATAAAACCCAATGCGGAAATAAAAATAATACGCAAGATTTTTACGTGGAAAACTCCATCACCGGAGTAAAAAATCACGGGACCGATAACACGGCAGAAATCCACTAGAATTAAAACACGTACAAGGTGATTTACCGTACACACTTACGACTCAACCTTTTCCATACGCTCCTAGAGGATCTTCTCCGCTCGCTCCGCGACGCTTCTCGAATCCACGATCTGCGCCCAACGCCGAATCCACGGCGTCCAACGTCGAATCCACGACGTCCGACCGAATCCACGGTCTTCACCCAATAGCACCCTTCGAATCCACGAACGTGCCTCGCTCCGAATCCACGAGAGCGGTTGAACCTTGAATCCACAAGGACACGCGAATCCACGCGCCGATTTTTGGGGTAAATCGTTGTTTTGGGTGGTGATGATCCGCCGAATACTTAGATCAAAGATAGATCGGAAATACCATCTAAGTATTCATTAGTTTGATTCAACTCGAGATGTGAGTATGAAAACCTAGAATCAAACTAATCAATATAGATGAAGAAACATAGAGTATTCTCTAATGATTTCCTTTCTTCTCTATATGTGGATCTATAGCCGTATAAAATGATATATGAAAATGACGGCTATGTGGATTCCCCCTAGAAAAAGAGTCATAGGGTCTATTTATAGGTTAGAAACCCTAGGAAGGAGATAAGAATCAAAAACCTAACATTTCTGGAAGTTTTACGGACGGCGATCCGGATCGTCTTAGCTGTGATCCGGATCGTCATAAAGATTCAGCCAATTCCAGAAAAACGAAGGTTCGGGATCCGGATCGAAGTGCATGATCCGGATCGTTCATACAGTTTACCAAACATCAACGTTCGGGATCCGGATTGCGAAGCATGATCCGGATCGTTCAAGAAAAATGGTAAACTCAACGTTCGGGATCCGGATCAAGAGACTACGATCCGGATTGAACTGAAGTATGAACGAACCACCTTCGGGATCCGGATCGAACAACCTGATCCGGATCCTGAACATGTCCCAAGTCCAGTTTTTGATTTTTATGCAATGAAAGATTCTTCCAAGTGTTTCTACACTACAAGAAGTATTCGGATCACACAAAATATTTAGTTAAACATACCTGATCCTTTTGAATTCTTCTTTCTTGAGATTGAGTTAAATGATCCAACTTTCTTCACCTTCAATCTTCAAGACTTGAGACTTTCACGAAACTACGCCAACTCAAATTCCGTAACAGGGTGGACTCTTCGCTGTTCCCTGTTCTGTGATGACGTGGCACCATTTCAGCGTTTCGGACGCGCGATGGACGGCCAGATCTGAGCTACTATTTGAGTCCGAAATATTCGGGCGCCCGGAAATGTACCCCAAAGTGTATTTTTGGACCCGGATTTCAGCCTATAAATAGGCTTTGGGAGCTTTTGGTGCGGGATTTTTGGCAGTCTTGGAGCTCCCTCTTCTACTGAGACCCTCTACACTGTATTTTCTACCCTCCTTTGGATCTTGGGCATTTTTGGAGACTCCGGCTTCGGCATTATCTGCAACGCGCCGCACATCGACGCACTTTGGATTTTTGGCTATTACCGTCGCTCTTCAGTCCGCGAGGCACACCGGATCACCTCGATGGAATTTTGAGCCAATTTTCACGGCAGCGCGTTCACGAGAGGTAAGGCTTCGTTTTCCGTGTTGTTCACTTCTCCTCGTTTCGAGTTTACGGCACTATTCCCGAGGTGTTCTATGACCTCTTTTCCTGCTATGAGGTTTTGGACAGCGGAGGCTTGTCGATTTTCTATCTTCGCGCTCAGGCATCGGATGGAGGCATACCTATAGTCATTTTGCATCTACACATCGCAAGGAACGTCCTCGTAATTTTTCTGGATTTTACTGAATTTTTCCGAAGGTAAGAAAATTCCATTTTTCTAGACAGAGTTGTACAGTTTTTGTACTCGGGAAATTTCGAGACGGTCACCTTGTGGAATTTGTAACTTGAGCTAAAAAACTCGGATTGGGACGTGCAGGTACTCGTTTCGAAGGGCTCGACGCGACGAACGTGGCAGTTATTTTTATGGATTTTTCCGAGTTCATCTCGCAGGTAAGATTTAAGCATTTTCGGGATTGTATCTCGCAGTTTTTGCAGTGTTGTGGATTGTCGGTGCCCCGCATTGTATGATTTGTATCTTGGCCTACAGGTGTCGGAACGGGGCGTATAAATACTCGTTTTGGGGCTACTCGTCGCGAGGATCGCAACCGTGCACTTTCTGGAATTTTTGGAGCGCTGCCTGGAGGTGAGAATTGCCTATCTCTGTGCTGTTTTGGAAAAACAGGAAGTGTATGTTTGGGGGTATTGATTAGTGAGTTGTGTTGTTTGTTGTGGTGTTGCATGTTGGGGTGATATTGTTTGGAGCCGAGATTTGCGCGACATGTATCGACGATGCGGGTTCTGTGGATTTTGTTAGCAAGCGGCCACACACTTCACCTGTAGAGTCCTGGCGTTCCAATGCCTTTGTATACCTTCTTTTTATGATGGGATTGTTATGAAAACTTTTCACTGTGTTTTCTGCAATGGACTGGCCTGGACCGCGAGTATTTCTCTGCGACTGAGCTCGAAAAACGGAGGACGGCAAAGCGAACGGATTCGGATTCCGACTTACGGATCTCCCGGAATGGGGGTCAAAGCGTTTGCCTTTGAGTGGTGCATCGGAATCCATGCTAAGTGGCCGGCACGCTTTTCGAGGCGGTCGGACGGGATCTGTCCCTGATCAGTTTCTTTGATCTTATTTATGTTATTGGTTTATTTTAATTATTTTTGTAATACCTCGACCTCCCAGTTTTCCGTTTTGGTTTTAATTGAATTTTTTTAGTGTTAGGGGGGGTTGAAAGTTCGAGAACTTCTAGGCAGACCGTCGGGACTCGCGGGTATTTTTAGGTGCTAGAGCTCACGAAACGGAGAATGGCGGCGAAGTCGGATTCGAATTCCGACCCCGGAATCTCCCAGGATAAATTTCTGAAGGTAACCAGCAGTTCCGGGTGCATCAAAAAGCGTGCGGGCGATCGGCACGCTTTTCGAGGTAAGATTGGACCCTTGGTCCGCACCCGATCGTTAAGTATTGAGTTTGGGGACTAGGGTTTTTATTTTTCTGTACTCATCTCTTTGGATCGTGCGTTAGGGTTTCGGGGGCGTACAAAAAAGAAAAGAGGAAAAAGCCCCAATCCCCCTTTCTCAATTCAAGTATTGGCATATAGAACTGAGGAAAGGAGAAGGAAAAAAAGGGATCCATCTCTCATGGGGTTCTACGTTGGCGACAGGAAGGACGATCGCACTTCCTACGAAATCCGGCGAAACGAGGTGAGCGTTTTGGGTCTTCCCGTTGTCTTACGGTATGAGTTTTCCATTTTGTCGGGTCGCGTGCGAGTCAAGTTTGGTACTAAACGGGAGGCCGCCGCCGCCGTGGTTAAACGGGAGGCCGCCGCCGACGTTACCGTGTTCACGAAGTCATCGCCGCAGCCACCGTGATCGCGTGGTCGCAACCGGAGCCAAAAACGGGGGACGGAACTGTTCACAACAGGGATTTCAGGCCCGCGGTCCACCGCGCCCGCGTGCACCCTGCGCACGCTCCCGCGGCCCGGGGGCGCAGACCCGGTGCACGGACGTGTGCGCCAGGCCGCGCGGTCCACCGAACCGGCGTGCACCCGGCGTACGCCTCCGCGACCCGGGGCCGCAGACCCGGCGCACGGAAAGCGTGCGCCAGGCCGCTCGGTGCACGCCCTAGGGGTGCACCCGGTTCTCGGCAACGCAGCGGGGAGCGGTGAACCCGGTGCGCGCCCGAGCCCGTGCACGGCCCGGCCCAAGCCGCACGGGTCCACCGCTGCAGTGTGCTCCCGGCCCGCGCCGCGGCCGCCTGTTGTCGTGGACCCGGCCCACGCCTGGTTTCGTGCACCAGCATTCAGGAAAGGAGCCCAGAAGCTCCGTTTTTGGCCCGTTTCGCCCCATTTTTTTAGTGTTTTTAATCGCGACGATATTTTTAACGATAATTTTTACTGTAGTTCTTTTCGGGCACAAGGGGGGTGTTTTAACTGGAGTTTCTGCACATCTTCTTCTTCGCGTTTCAGGTGGGTGCTCATCCTAAGACTTAGTGTGGGACTTTCATAAATTGTGCTCAAGTTTTTATGACTCGTCTAACTGTGCTAATATGAGTGATCTTTATTGATGATACTATCGGGTTTTACTGGTGGGTACATTCTTAGAATCCCTTTTATGCACACTATCGTTATTTTCATGTTTATCATGTTGTGGGTTTTATTTTGGGGCTTAGCGTCGGGTTTCCGATAGGGGTATTTACTTTTGATTATTTGTCTAATGGTGCTAACATGACAGTCGTTACGGTTCATATATTTGAGTATACGTGGTACTTTTGGTTATTATGCTCGAGGCTGCAGCACGCGCACCCGCGGTTGGGCCACCGCAAAGGGTGTGCTTTTCCGGAAAAGCGGTCTATGACCCGTGTATACCCACGAGGTGACGTAGTGGGGGCCCCCGTAGGTGGGGGGTTTGAGGCGCCAAGGTGCGAGCGGTGGCTCTGTATGAGCGGTGGCTCTTTATGAGCGGTGGCTCTTTATGAGCGGTGGCTCTGTATGAGCGGTGGCTCTTTATGAGCGGTGGCTCTTTGTGAGCGGTGCGAGTGCTCGGTTTGGTTTCCCGAGGTTGGTGCTCGGTTCGGGTTGCCGGGGCTGGTGCCCGGGACAGGTTATGCAGGGATATTGTCGAGTGCACGATGAGGAGGGCGGTTGCTCTGGTTTTACTGTGGTTTGCTTTATTTATAGCCCTTGTTGCTTTCGTGCCTTATTTTCTGGTCACTGACTTCCCACTCTGTGACAGGTTCGTCCGGGGACGAGTGCTAGGACGACGGTGAGGCCGTGGCAGGAGTACTTTTGGTCCTTCGAGGCCATAGACCGTATGTACTTCTTATTTTGCTCATTTCATTATCTGTTAGTAGTTTACTGTGTGGATTGCGATACCCTTGTGGGGTCGATGTGGATGTTGGAATGTCGTTTATTATCTTTGTGAGTGGTTGTTTTGCTTTTCACGTTTGGCCGCTTTCAAACTACAAAAGAAAAGAAAGCATTTCGAAAACCATTTTGAAAAATCTGGGTGTCGTGTGGGCACCATTTTAAAAACCCTGGGGATTTATGGATTGCGAAAACCGTTTTGAAAAACCTGGGCGCCGTGTGGGCGCCGTTTTTAAAACTTGTGGATTTATCCTTTCAAAATTGTCGGCCCTTTTAATACTTATGAGAAATGGCTGTATGTATCCGACTGTTGAACTAGTGTGGTTAAAGCGATAGTTGTATGGTTGTTGTAGTCAGGACGCCGTGCATATACAAAGGAGACTCTGCCCGTTCGCAGAGTGAATTTGTATATGCGGCGGGTCTGGGCACCCACCGAGGGAGTTGATTTCAAAAAAAAAAAGTATACGCAAATTCAAACCATTTTCAGTGGTCGTCTTCCGCTTAATGAAACCCCCGGGGCGTGACAGATTAAGATGGTATCAGAGAGAAACAGCTTTAACCACAGTAGTCGCTGTCCAACATCCACTGGAGCACATTACCACTGGCTACTAACTAATGAAATGATCAGGGTATATCTGCGTAGAGATGCGAGAGTGCGGGGACTATTGTGTTTCTTTTTCCGATATGGCTCGGGTGGTAGCACAACCCACCGGTGGTTGTTGGTTTGTCGGCTGTCTGTCGGTCATGAGTAACTGGATAGCCGTTTGTCTAAACTTGTACCTTCTGGGTTTTCTGGTGTTAAGTTACAGTGGGTAGTCGGTCGATTCCTTCTGCACCATGGGCAAGGTACGGGTGGGAGTGAGGATTCTTCCCCTATGATTGTTACCCATAGTTCGGCCTTTCACCGTAGACACTGCGACGGTTGTAGAGATCGTCGTGATGGGTTCACGGGGGCTCGTTTTGGGGTCAGAGAGGGCGTACCTCGCTTCGAACAAGGGTGCGTAAGTGGTGACTTTTACTAGGGGGTTTAGCTTTGACGCTGGGTGGTGCCGGGTGGCTCCTTTTAGTGGGGTTGTGGTGGTAAAGCTTTGGGTTGGGTTTCTGTTTTCTGCACAAGTGCGTCGGTTCGGTTGTCCTGCTGGTGGGTTGGCGTGTGATCCCTTGAGTGCGTTTAGTGAACCTAGGCAAATTTTGACACGGTTCTTCTCGCTGTTTTCGTTGCTTGTCTTCTTCCGACCCTTTAGATTTCAGATGGATAGTCTTCAGTACCTGGAGGTCTTTGCTGAACAGACCTAGAGCTTAGATTTTCTTCTAGTTGGGAGTGTCACTGTTGGTCTGGAAGTTTACCGCTCGATTAGATGCCCGGTGCTTGGTGGGGCAACGGTTTGGGACCGAGAGTTAGTGGCAATTTAGAGCGTCGCACCCAGTCGGTGCCAGGACGGAAGTAGGACCTTACCTTGTGGGTTTTGTCGCCAGCTTCCCATGACTAAGGCATAGCCTTGAGGCTTGGTTGGGAGCATTGTGGATTGTGATCTTTTGGGGCTGGTGTGAGTCAAGGGGGGAATCTGGCGACTACTCGGAGTTTTGGTACTGGTCACCTTCGGCTAGGAGGCCCTGTACGCAGCCCTTTCTGTGGGGTAGACCTTGTGGTAGGTCTTAGAGCTGAAACCTAACGTTAGTCTTGACCGTCGCCTCGGTAGGATGGATAGTCGGAGCGGGTGGTCCGGGTTGGTGGTTATGTTCCGAGCTTGTGGCCCGTGTTGGTGACGGGTGGAAGTGTCCCGTGTTGGGGACGGAGGGGAGCGGTCCGTGTCGGTGACAGGTGAGTTCATTGTTTTCAGGGGAGAAGTTATGGTAGTTAGTAACCCAGCTTGTTTTGTTGGCACCTCTCGGAGCCTTGTGAGGGCGTTGTGTGGTTTGTTTTCCTCGTCGTCGGGTTGGATGCTTTGGACTTTTAAAGGATCATTGGTATGCGTTGGGCGGTATGACTGGGGCACCTCGACGCATCGCGAGACTTTGTTGCTGACTGCTCAGCACCGGCTGGGGTGGTGTGCGGACCGGTGGCGTCGTGACTGGGAATTTCGAGTCGGGAGGCAGGAATACGACGAGGTGCTGGGCATGGACTGGTTCACGAGGTATCCGGCGGATGTATAGCTACTTGGTTTCAGGGAGCCTAGCGACTCGACCCTTTGCGTCGTTCACTGACACCCCCGTGGTAGGGGTTTCTTCTGCCATCCTCCTGACTGAATTGCCGGGAATACCCTCGGGCGAGAGGTCATCCTATCTTTCGAGCTTCTACCAGACACGCAACCTATCACTTAGGCGCCTTGCGTAATGGCTTTCGCGGAACTGAGGGAATCTAAGGCACAACAAGGAGTTTTTTCTGAATAAAGGGTTCATCAGACCGAGTGTGTCGCCTTGGGGCGCACCCGTGCGTTTCGTGCAAAAGAAGAACGGAAGCCTACGCCTACGCATCGACTATAGGGAGATAAACAAAGTTACAGTGAAGAACAAGTCCGGGATTGATGACCTCTCCAATCAACTGCGAGGAGCACTTACAGACTTTTTTCCGGAATCTCAGGGACCAGAAGCTGTTTGCTAAGTTTAAGAATGTGAGTTCTGACTTCGCGAAGTGGACTTTTTGGGGCACATTGTGTCAGCAACGGGAATCACAGAGAATGTGAGCGGAACTGCCCGACATACGATCCGGAACTGGCAGCAGTCGTTTTCGTTTTAAAGCTTTGGAGACACCACCTTTTGGAGTTCATCGTGATGTGTTTTCGGATCGCCAGAGTCTTAAGTTTTGTTCACATAGAAGGATCTGATTTTTTGCGGCAGAAGCATTGGTTGGAATTACTGAAGGACTCGGCTTGTTCATTCAGTACCACCCCGGGAAAGGCAAGTGTAGTAGCGGATGTTTTGAGCAGGAAAGGCCAAATGGGGGGGGGGGAATCGATGAGCGCGAGTACTTAGCGGGACCGATATGGTCGCGCGACCTTTTGTTCCTTGTTGATCAAGCCAACCCTATTAGAGAAACCCTAGAAGGTCAGAAAATGGGCGCACAGATACAGCTTATTCGAGACAAGACCCCCGGACCACGCGAGCGACTTTTCGGCGAGTGTGAACGACGCAATACGTTTCGAGGGCGGGATTGCGTGCCCGAGCTGCCAGAGTTGAAGAAAGAGATACTGTTAGAGGCGCACTGCTCTCCCTATGCGGCGCATCCAGGTGACACGAAGACGTACAAGGACCTCAAGCAAAATTTTTGGTGGACTAAACCAAAGGGGGGATATAACACAGTTCACTGCTCGCTGTCTAGATGGTTAACAAGTAAAGTTCGAACGTCAACGCCCAGCGGGGAAAACTACAATCTCTACATGTACCAGAGTGGAAATGGGAGCGAACCAGCAGGGAATTCGTCACGGGTTTTCTGCATCGCATCAAGGGCACGATGCAGTTTGAGTCACAGTGGATCGACTGACGAAGTCGACTCTCTTTTCACCCATCTGTACGACGTGGACCAGAGACACTCGGCTGGTGTCGAACCTTTGGCAAAGTCTACAACGAGCTCTAGAAACTAAACCACACTTCAGCACGGCGTATCACCTCCCAGACCGACGGACAGTCCGAGCAAGTGAACCGAATTCTCAATGATGTGCTCCGAGCCTGCGTACTTGATTTGGGTGATGGATGGTCACTGCTTTTGAGCTTAGAGAGGACCTGAGCTTCGACGGAACACCGGTGCGGATCTTAGCACGAGAGGACAAAAAGGATTGCGCAACTGGACGATCCCCTATGCGAAGGTGCAGTGGAGCAACCAGGAAGAACGTGAAGTGACTTGGGAACTGGAGTCAAAGATGAGCGAGTGCTACCCAGATTTATTCGTTGCGGACCAGGATTAAGTTTCGAGGACGAAACTTCTTTTATGTGGTGAGTGATGTAGAGTCCTGGCGTTCCAATGCCTTTGTATACCTTCTTTTTATGATGGGATTGTTATGAAAACTTTTCACTGTGTTTTCTGCAATGGACTGGCCTGGACCGCGAGTATTTTTCTGCGACTGAACTCGAAAAACAGAGGACGGCAAAGCGAACGGATTCGGATTCCGACTTACGGATCTCCCGAAATGGGGGTCAAAGCGTTTGCCTTTGAGTGGTGCATCGGAATCCGTGCTAAGTGGCCGGCACGCTTTTCGAGGCGGTCGGACGGGATCTGTCCCTGATCAGTTTCTTTGATCTTATTTATGTTATTGGTTTATTTTAATTATTTTTGTAATACCTTGACCTCCCGGATTTCCGTTTGGTTTTAATTGAATTTTTTTAGTGTTAGGGGGGGTTGAAAGTTCGAGAACTTCTAGGCAGACCGTCGGGACTCGCGGGTATTTTTTGGTGTTAGAGCTCGCGAAATGGAGAATGGCGGCGAAGTCGGATTCGAATTCCGACCCCGGGATCTCCCAGGATAAATTTCTGAAGGTAACCAGCAGTTCCGGGTGCATCAAAAAGCGTGCGGACGATCGGCACGCTTTTCGAGGTAAGATTGGACCCTTGGTCCGCACCCGATCGTTAAGTATTGAGTTTGGGGACTAGGGTTTTTATTTTTCTGTTCTCATCTCTTTGGATCGTGCGTTAGGGTTTCGGGGGCGTACAAAAAAAAAAAAGAGGAAAAAGCCCCAATCCCCCTTTCTCAATTCAAGTATTGGCGTATAGAACTGAGGAAAGGAGAAGGAAAAAAAGGGATCCATCTCTCATGGGGTTCTACGTTGGCGACATGAAGGACGATCGTACTTCCTGCGAAATCCGGCGAAACGAGGTGAGCGTTTTGGGTCTTCCCGTTGTCTTACGGTATGAGTTTTCCCATTTGTCGGGTCGCGTGCGAGTCAAGTTTGGTACTAAACGGGAGGCCACCGCCGCCGTTACCGTGTTCACGAAGTCATCGCCGCAGCCGCCGTGATCGCGTGGTCGCAACCGGAGCCGAAAACGGGGGACGGAACTGTTCACAACAGGGATTTCAGGCCCGCGGTCCACCGCGCCCGCGTGCACCCGGCGCACGCTCCGCGGCCCGGGGGCGCAGACCCGGTGCACGGACGCGTGCGCAAGGCCGCGCGGTCCACCGGACCGGCGTGCACCCGGCGCACGCCTCCGCGACCCGGGGCCGCAGACCCGGCGCACGGAAAGCGTGCACCAGGCCGCTCGGTGCACGCCCTAGGCGTGCACCCGGTTCTCGGCACCGCAGCGGGGAGCGGTGAGCCCGATGCGCGCCCGAGTCCGTGCACGGGCCCGGCCCAAGCCGCATGGGTCCACCGCTGCAGTGTGCTCCCGGCCCGCGCCGCGGCCGCCTGCTGTCGTGGACCCGGTCCACGCCTGGTTTCGTGCACCAGCATTCAGGAAAGGAGCCAGAAGCTCCGTTTTTGGCCGTTTCGCCCCATTTTTTTAGTGTTTTTAATCGCGACGATATTTTAACGATAATTTTTATTGTAGTTCTTTTCGGGCACAAGGGGGGGTGTTTTAACTGGAGTTTCTGCACATCTTCTTCTTCGCGTTTCAGGTGGGTGCTCATCCTAAGACTTAGTGTGGGACTTTCGTAAATTGTGCTCAAGTTTTTATGACTCGTCTAACTGTGCTAATATGAGTGATCTTTATTGATGATACTATCGGGTTTTACTGGCGGGTACATTCTTAGAATCCCTTTTATGGCACACTATCGTTATTTCATGTTTATCATGTTGTGGGGTTTATTTGGGGCTTAGCGTCGGGTTTCCGACAGGGGTATTTACTTTTGATTATTTGTCTAATGGTGCTAACATGACAGTCGTTACGGTTCATATATTTGAGTATACGTGGTACTTTTGGTTATTATGCTCGAGGCTGCAGCACGTGCACCCTCGGTTTGGCCACCGCAAAGGGTGTGCTTTTCTGGAAATGTGGTCTATGACCCGTGTATACCCACGAGGTGACGTAGTGGGGGCCCCCGTAGGTGGGGGGTTGAGGCGCCAAGGTGCGAGCGGTGGCTCTTTATGAGCGGGGCTCTTTATGAGCGGTGGCTCTGTATGAGCGGTGGCTCTTTATGAGCGGTGGCTCTTTGTGAGCGGTGCGAGTGCTCGGTTTGGTTCCCGAGGTTGGTGCTCGGTTCGGGTTGCCGGGGCAGGTGCCCGGGACAGGTTATGCAGGGATATTGTCGAGTGCACGAAGAAGAGGGCGGTTGCTCTGGTTTTATTGCGGTTTGCTTTATTTATAGCCCTTGTTGCTTTCGTGCCTTATTTTCTGGTCACTGACTTCCCACTCTGTGACAGGTTCGTCCAGGGACGAGTGCTAGACGATGGTGAGGCCGTGGCAGGAGTACTTTTGGTCCTGCGAGGCCATAGACCATATGTACTTCTTATTTTCCTCATTTCATTATCTGTTAGTAGTTTACTGTGTGGATTGCGATACCCTTGTGGGGTCGATGTGGATGTTGGAATGCCGTTATTATCTTTGTGAGTGGTTGTTTTGCTTTTCACGTTTGGCCGCTTTCAAACTACAAAAGAAAAGAAAGCATTTCGAAAACCATTTTGAAAAATCTGGGTGTCGTGTGGGCACCATTTTAAAAACCCTGTGGATTTATGGATTGCGAAAAACCGTTTTGAAAAACCTGGGCGCCGTGTGGCGCCCGTTTTTAAAACTTGTGGATTTATCCTTTCAAAATTGTTCGGCCCTTTTAATACTTATGAGAAATGGCTGTATGTATCCGACTGTTGAACTAGTGTGGTTAAAGCGATAGTTGTATGGTTGTTGTAGTGAGGACGCCGTGCATATACAAAGGAGACTCTGCCCGTTCGCAGAGTGAATTTGTATATGCGGCGGGTCTGGGCACGCACCGAGGGAGTTGATTTCAAAAAAAAAAAAAAGTATACGCAAATTCAAACCATTTCAGTGGTCGTCTTCCGCTTAATGAAACCCCCGGGGCGTGACATCACCTACTTCAGCTTTGCCTGCGGAAAGCGTTTCAGGTGGGTGCTTTGTTTCCAGAACCGGTGGACGGTTCTCTAATTCTGTATGTTAGGATGCATGCATGTCTAGGGTACATGGTTTGTGATTGACAGGTAGGTAAGCTTGATAATGATAATTGTATGATTAATTGCAAGAATAGTATTTATGATGTATACTGAGGGCTTGCATGATCTGGACATCTATGTTGATGATTAGTGTAAGCTTACCTAGGATAATGTTACCCTATGTGATTATGTAACATGCCATGTTAGAACATAGCCTTTTAAGTGGTTGGTTTATGCGATGGGGGCAGGATTATATAGCTGCATGCGGATTTTTTACTCTGAGGAGTTATTATGATCGAGGATTATGGACAGGTGTAGGCATTGATGATTTTGGCATGTGGTTTACTTTCTTATATTCTTCTTGAGAACAAATGCATGCTTGTATGGACTTATAGTTAGGCCACCTTTTACTGCTACACTACTCATTGGAACATGACTTAGGAGAAACCATGTATCCTTTTCTCCTTCTTTGTTAGTCTGCGGTCTGAGTTGCTCGGGCGCGAGCAGGGGTCTGGTGTAGTGTAGCCGGGACATTGTGTCAGGGATGGGTTGTGCTGGATTGCGGTAGGCAGGGTTTTGCGGTGACCGCGGATATTGGGTGGTTGACCGGAGGTCGGCTAGAGGACTTGGTTATAGACGGCAGGGTATTGCGGCAACCGCGGATATTGGGCGGTTGACCGGATGTTTACTTTTGCATCAGATTGGGTATCCGTTTTCTCTAGTGGACGGAGATTCCCACTATTTGAGTACTTTTGCATCCGATTGAGGACCGAGGCTTCCTTTAGTGGTTGAGCTTTTCCACTTTGATCAGAGGCATGATCCAGTGCTGCTGATTTATATTACTTATTATACTTATCACTGAGATACTTTACTCGTGTGGGTCGCTCCCCTCGAGTTCCACTCCGGAGTGTGTTACAGACAGGCTTTGAATCCTTGAGACTCCTTTTCATCGGTGCTATGCGTCGGCCAGCATACCCGATACAGGCAGGCACAGCAGGCAGTACCAGTTTTACTGGTGGCACTAGATTGGGTTGATTACAGATATTTGCTTTATTGTTGCACTCATGTCAGGGGGACCGAGTGGAGTCTAGTAGCTGTGTTAAAAGCAAGCTAAAAGTGGCTAAAAATATAAAGAGAATATAAATGGCGCCTTCGAATTTGAGACTCGTCAAGTGGAGCAGGACTCCCTGGGCAGTGACCCGTCGGACGAGGTACTTTCGAAAGGCTTAAAGTGAAAGCAAAGAGCTAAATTCTCAAAGGAAAGTGAAAGAGATTTGCCAGTGGCAAAAAGGGAGCTATAAGCTCAAATAAGAAAGGAAAGCAAGTGTTCAAGGCAAAGAGGCTAAGAACTAAAATAAAGAGAAAGAAAAAGAAAAAGAAAAGAAAAGAAAGGAAAATTAAAGATAAAACAGGCGGACCTACGGTGAAACGCGGCCCATGTTGGAGTTGCAGGCAGTGCCCCTCTCCCGGGTAGAGACCCGTTCGGGACGTTTCTTCCGTAGGATGGGTAACACTTGCGGGTGTTATCGGCAACCTTAGAAATCTTATCTTATGGTAGCAGGACTATCGGGCTGGGTCCCGTTGGATAAAAAATTTCTGAGGGTTAACTTGAACTAATGCACCAGAATTTAAAGAATAAGAGAAATTTGAGTGGCCAAGATGGCCGGGTTAGTTTGACCCTATATACAGCGCATAGTGGCCGAGTTGGTGCTTAGTAGCCTAATATGACTAGACAGAGTAGTGCTGGGTTGATGAGTATATACAGATAGTGATATATTATTTTGCATAGCTGCATTTGATATCGAGGATTTTAGTTTCCTAGCACTATTATTATTGCTTCCATTGGACCAAGTGGTGTAGGACACTTTTTCTCGGTGGTTGAACCCACTGGGAACTCAGATGTAGTTCTCACACCCCTTGGGTGACTCCCCCCATAGGTTCAGGTATGGATGCAGCGGTTGCGACGGTTCAGATGCAGACGGCGAGGCATGCGACAGGGGCAAGGGCCCAGCAGCATAGAGACCTAGAGAATCTAGCAGAGGTATCCCATTTTTATATTTCTTGAGTGAACCTTGTATGGTGAGGAATTTATGTAAAGGAATTGTAATAATTTTGTTTGCAAGTTCAGAGATGTAAAGTGTAATAAAGTAATGCATGGTTCACTCTTGTATGCTTTCATTTCCGCTTTAACTATTGTTATTGAATGAAAGTTTAAATTTGTAGTGATTTTAGTACTCTGATATTGAGCTTCCGCATACACTTGTTGTGTTATTATGGATGTTACCGTTCCTTTCGGGTAGGAAAGGGTCTTACCCGACTGGGGGTCTGTTGGCGTGCCCGAACCGTACAAATTGGCGGACTCGGGTGTGACAGATTAGAGTGGTATCAGAGCCTAGGAATAGTCTTAGGTGGTTAGCAAACCTTAGGGAGACCCTAGGGATTAGCACGAGAGAGTGTGTGGATTGTTGGGCGAAAGTATTTGATTGGTTATTGTTGTTCCCAAAAAGAAAGTTGGGACTGATCGAGGGCGACGAGCTTTCATTCTTCGGATATTATGTTGGCGGCCGACAACATAATGTTGGAGATGAAAATGAGTACCCTCTTATACTTTCGCATGATTGGGTCGACGAGCCTTTTTGTCGGTGTATAGATTGCGCATTGCTCAAATGGCTGAATTTGGGCTAATCGTTTCGTTGTGGTGTGCATATTGGCGATGACACCACATAGGGAGACGCGCTTGTCTCGACTCGAGCCACGAGAGGGCTCTGGGTAGAACAAGGTACACGGGCTGCGATAAAGGGTGGCCGCACTTATTGGTGTGGTCCAGCAGCAGACAACCTTCTCGCCGATAGGCGAAAATTTTTCGCCGCAGGGAGGCGGATTCTGACGCCTAAGGGTGGCGTCAAGGCGACAGTCGAGCAGATCAGTAGACTCCAGTGGCTGATAGCGCAGCAAGCTGAGGCTGCATAAATGACGCATGGGCATACGGCGTCGCCGCATGTAGGAACAGTAGTAGAACGGGTGGCAGTGGTCGCCGAGCTGATATCGGTGCACCCCGCATCTTCAGCAAGGGGGTGTCATAAGCTTGTGTCAGCTGGATTGCTGGCAAAGTGTGGTTAGTAGGGTCCAGTGAGAGACCGATTTACAGAACGCTGGTGATCGCTATGTTGCGAGAATCAAGTATATATGTCCTAAGAGTTAGGGCAAGAAGGATTTGCAGGCCTAGAGTTGGCTTCAAGATACGTGGATCTCTCGATAGAGCGAGAGTTTTACTGGCGCCGTTCTGATGAATGGGTGTAATGGCAAGGATTGCCACCGCAGGATTGCGTGTTAATCACCAGAATGGTGATCTGTTATTGTGGTGCCTCGACCAGTTGGGAGAGTTACACAAGAGCCGTAGGGTACGTAAGCGAATCGCTTAATGCTGATTTTCTCTGCGAGTTAGCATAGGGGTGTAGGACGCCCCAACTGTTTGGGGTGCTCATGGAGCACAAGTATCGTTTAGCCAGAGAGAGCTGATTAGGTGCACATTAGCCTTGCCCAGTGTGGCCAGAGTTGATAGAGAGTTGGGTCGTGGATTGACGACTTATTAGTTGATTTTGCTCAGTGAGCATAGTGGTCGCGTGGCGACGATTAGCGGGATCGCTTGGGGACGATCCGTGCCTGGAGTGTTTGTGGACTGTGGACCTGTAGCCCAGTGTGCTGGCGCAGTCAGCTGTGAGAGACAGTGGCCCGAGACCTGATGGCGGGGCATGATAGAGATTCGGTCGGGACGGTAGTCCGAGCGATGACCCGGGAACGTGGAATGCCACGTGTGAGCATTGAGGCTATTAGTACACTGAGAGTGTGATATGACCAGGCCGTAGAGCTAGTGGTGATTGAGGTACTGTAGCTCCTAGTGGGAGTGTTGGGTAGTAATCCTAAGTGAGGATCTACCGTTTGATGATTGGGTCAGTGTGCTAGTGAGAGCCATTATACAGTGTCAGATTAGTTTTGGCTAGTGGCCCCTATTGGACTGTGGTCTGTGAACCTATTAGTATTCCGAGATATCGGTTTAGCTGATACCCGTGGAGTTAGAGCACTAGTAGACGTGGTGATAGTTTGAGGACTGCTGGATTGGCCTTTGCCCTCCACATTAGGCAGCGGAGTGACCGGAAAATGCGGTAATGATTAGTTGCGGATGCAACCTCGTTGTGAAAGAAAGAATGATCGCGGAATTAAAGTGAAGAGTTCGCAAGAAAAGACTTGGTCATCCGTGGCAATTGAGGGAGCAAGTGCTCAAATGTGTCTCTCCTACTTGGTGAAAATGGCCAGACACCAGGTCTGAGTTTGTCCCTAAAAGATATAGGGATCCATGAATGGGTGCTCGTGTAATTTTGGCCGAGCGGGTATGGTGAGCCGTCACGAGGTTCAGTGAGCCCAGTAGTGAGGGCAAGATTCTTCCTCTC
>JAQNDB010003741.1:0-27712 GCA_029204045.2 Tillandsia leiboldiana
AAACTCATAGCTCAACAGGGAGATATCTTATACAACATCAGTGTACAGCTCTCAATACATCATATCCTCACTACAACAGTCTCTCAAAGAGGAAATAAATACTAATCTACCGACTAAGCTGAAGATCTCCTCAAAAAGGGGGGGGGGGGGGGGGGGGGTACCGCTACCCTCCAAAAGGGTCAGGATCTAGCTCGCTACTCCCTCACCGCGAACAGCAACCGCAGAAATGGCAACACCCGCCAAGACTCTGCAAAACAAGGGAGAGAAAGGACAAAAAGGGGAAAAACCCCGACGGGCGTGAGAACTACGCAAAAAGGGGAGTTCTCAGTGGGTATCGACCACTAGGCCCGACGATCTGCCCACGCAAGACCACTAGAGGCAAAAGATAACTAATGCAGTAAAACTTAAAGAAGAAGCAAGAGACACTCTACAGCTACCATGCCTCTATCTGAATGCTCAAATGGGGAAACTCTGATAAATATGCAACACTCCGCACACGAGGTGCTCATCGACCCAATCGAGCTGACTGCCACATCGGGTCCAGTCAAACCTGCGCCCACCTACAACCACCTCCCGCTGACGGGCAGGAATTACGTAGGGCGTCCAAACGGACTAACTCGCTATCGAGTAGTGGCTCATGCAGGCTATAGTCAAAATCTATGCCCTCTCTCTAGAATGGATAGACTCAAGATGCTCAACCTCTCACACAAAGGTCAAGAACTCGCAACGACCACGGACCACCGTCAAACCCCGAACGGTTCCCAACACACTAGTACTGGTCTAAACACAACTGAAAGTATGCATCAGTGTCTAGAAGCCTGCCTAAATAACCCCAATCCGACCACCAGTAGACACTGGTACTGCCTGCTCTGCCTGCCGCAACGGGTATGCCAGCTGATGCATAACACCGAAGCAAAGGAGTCTCAAGGACTCAAAGTCTGTCTGGCTCTGCCTGCCGCAACGGGTATGCCAGCTGATGCATAACACCGAAGCAAATGAGTCTCAAGGACTCAAAGTCTGTCTGGCTCTGCCTGCCGCAACGGGTATGCCAGCTGATGCATAACACCGAAGCAAATGAGTCTCAAGGACTCAAAGTCTGTCCTGACGCACACTCCGGAGTGGTACTCGAGGGGAGCGACCCACACGAGTAAAGTAAGTAGCCGAAAGTAATATGATGTAGCAGGACTGGATCGTGACTCCGATCAAGTAGGAAAAACCCTCTACAGAAGATAGCCCGATCCCTAAACGGATACAACAGTAAATGATAAGTGGAAACTCCATCCACTTAGAGGAAGGTCTAATACCCAAATCTGATACATCAATAAATATCCGTCAACCGCCCAATATCCGCGGTTGCCGCAATACCCTGCCGTCCATAACCAAAGTACTATAACCGACCTCCGGTCAACCGCCCAAGTCCGCGGTCACCGCCAAAACCCTGCCAGCCGCAATCCAGCACAACCCGTCCCTGTCACCAATGTCCCTGCTATACTACCCCAGACCCCTGCTCGCACCCGAGCAACACAGACCGCCTGACTAACAAGAAGGAGAAAGGAATAACATGGTTTCTCCTAAGTCAAGTTCCAATATGTAGTGCAGCAGTAAAAGATGGCCTAACTATATGTCCATACACATATGTCCATACAAGCATGCATTTGTCCTCAAGAAGAATAAAGAAAATAAACCTCATGCCGGAATTAGCAATGACCATACCTGTCCATGATTTTCGATCCATGATCACTCCTTGGAGTAGAACCTGCACATAACTACATAATCCTATCCCATTGTATAAACCAGGCCTCATAAAAGGGTTATATGCTAACATGGCATGATAATTATTCATATAGGGTAACCTTGCCTTAGGTAAGCTTCCATTAATCATCAACATAAATGTCTGATTAATACCATTGTCATAATATGAATAATTAACTTGCAATTCCCATAAATCAACATTGTTAAGCTTACCAATCAATCCCAGGTATTGTACCCTACACCTGCATGCAATTCTAACATATAGAGTTAGAGAACCGTCCACCGGTTCTCGGAACAAAGCACCCACCTGAAAAGCTGACTGTCCAAAGCCCAACAGCTGAAAACACCAAATAACTCTAATCCCTTGCTCCAATAAGTTCAGCACACCCGTAACTCTCCTGGCACAATACAAGTCCACTAATTACACTAGGCTCCCAAATATAGCACTTAAAACCACATACAACCTCGAATTCTGAACTGTTAAATTATCACCTGCAGATACTGCCCAGAAAATTCCAATAAAAATATCACAGCAATCCTTGCGTCGATAGCTTCGAAACGGTACCTTGCTCGCCCAAATCGGAGTTCGGTAAGTCAAGATAAAAATTCGGCAAGGGGGTACACTCATACAAAAATCTGTGTTAAAACTGTACACTGTTCACTGAGAAAACAGTAATTTTCACCTCTGATGAAATCTCAGAAAAAATCCAAGAAAAATACGAGTGCGTTCATTGCGATCAGTAGATGAAAAAGTTGTATAAGCTCATTTCCGGCTGACGCTCGTACGCAATGATAGGGCCAAAATACCCCGCTGCTGTCAAGGAAGTCCACACAGAAAATAGGGTTACAGTTTGCCTCGGGATCCTTGCCAAAACCTCGAACGGGAAAGTGCGACCAAAACAAAAGATGAAGTCCTACCTCTTAGGAGTCTGTCGGCGCAAGAATCACAGCAAAATGATCTCGGGGTAGCCCAGGGGAGCTAAAACACTGTCGCTGCGCCGAAGAAGAACACTAGAAAGCAACATCGCGCCGCACCGTAAAATGGGGAACCTCGGGATGCGTGCTCCCAAAAATTCCAAAACTCTGCAGGAAGATCAAGGACTTGAAGATGAAAATCTTCCAAGAAGGGAGCTCAGGGAGATCTTGCAAGCGCTCAGAGAAAAAGAGCAGAAAAGAGGGCTCGGGCTGCCTATTTATAGGCTGAAGAAAACAATTGGGAAAATTCCCATCTTGTCCCAACTTCCGGGCGCCGGTCCGGTCCGCCCGAATTCGGGCGCGCACAGTGCGGCCCGGCCCGCCAAGTTTCGGGCGCGCACAGTGCGGCCCGGTCCACCACACAGCCCAGTCCACTACTCCCCCGGGCCCCACTGCACCCGGTGCACCTGCGCCCGCAAATGGCGACGCGACACGTGGCCCGGCAACCCGTGCACCGCGCACGTCGCGCCGTGGACCGCGCACGTCGCGGCTGACCCGGGCCCGTACGGCCACCTGCCCCGCCGTACGGCCACCTGCCCCGGTCAACAACTCCACCGATTGCGTGGACCAGGAGCACAACACCGGACCAACTACCTCACGCCACGTGTCCACCCGGTCTACCGTGCACCCGGGCCCAAATTCAGTGGACCGCGCCTGCTGCACCGGCCAACCGGAGAGCGCCACGTGGCCCGCCCCCGGTGCACGACCTCCGCGGTGGACCGCGCGCCTGCCCGCGCGCCCGGGCGCCTGCCGCGCCCTGCCCGTGCCGCGTGCCGTCGCGTGCCGCCTGCCCGAGGCCGCGCCGCCGCCCGCCGGCGCCGCCCGCCGGCGCCGGCGACTGCCGGAGGTACTGTTCCGGCATGAACAGTAACCGCCAACCCAAAAACATCAAGCAAATAGCCCATCTTGACCGTTTTCGCGCGCTGATTCCAAAAACGACGTCCATTTTGCCAAATTCCAATCCTATAATTTGCCGGAGGCTCCCGGAAAGGTATTTTTAATCCGAATTCCGCGCCGAGCCTAAATTCGATATCCACTCCGCGCGTAAACTCTTCTAAACATCCGATGGGGACCCCCGATTTCCTACGAGATCCATTTTAAGCCCCGAGTCCATCTCTTGTGTCCAAACTGGCGCGCGAACACCGCCGACATGCCACGTAGGCTTCCAGAAGCTGCTGGTCACACTGTAGAAGCCCTGCAAAGATCCCGGTCACCACATCCTCCCCCACTAGAAGAAAGTTTCGTCCTCGAAACTAAGGCAACTCCCAAGGAGTCTCAGAAACCAGGGGTCAATATTCAACACCGCCGTCTCCAGCTCCCAAGTCACCTATCACTCCCCGTGATTACTCCTCAGCAACAACAACAGCAACAACCAGTACGGCATAGCCCGATTGCGCAATTCCCTCACCTCACGAGTCGGAATTCGCAACGGGCGTCCCTCGTACTCCAAACTCTCACAGACCCCAAAAGGAACGAAATCACGGGCGAGGGGTCCAAAACATAACACTCTTGAGCTGAGACGCAGAAAAACCTCCAAACTCCAACAAAAGACTGGGGGAAAGGAACGAACAGCCTGAGTAACACGCTCTAAAATCACTCCCAAGAGCCAGCTCAACCAAAGCGACCCGAATCACATCCACACAAACACCTGCACAGAAAAGGGGCCCAAACAGGCAGGGGTTCACACTCGTTCGCCCTCAAAACTCAACCACCTAAGTGGATTGCTCAGCCGCAGCCTCTCATCAAAAGGGATCCTCGGGGACTCAACTCAAACCCTGCACACAAGGATGGCCCCACACAGCGCCAGCTAAGGAACCGCCAAACTCGACTCCCAAAAGCTCTTCCGCTCCAGGTATCCGCCACCACAGTAGCTCAGTCAAGGTGATATTGGATGCTCAACAAAAATCCAATGGTAGCTCTTCAGCCCCTAAGGGAGGTATCACAAAAACTCACAAATCCATCTCCCACCACTGACTAGGTTAGAATCGGCGCTGGTACCAATCTCATCACCCGGTCATCAAGCTCTGCTGGCACTATCCAGTCTAAAAACTCCTCACCCCAACAATGACCGTCGATCTCGGCCAATCTTAAATAGCATCCACTTTGGCCGAATTCCCACCGCCGCCCCTTCGGCTAGAATAAGCAATCCAGGAAGATATGCTCTCGAAGCGAAAACTTGCACCACAACGACTTGGCAAAAAGCTTCTTCCCCACAGACCTTGTCACACCATATACAAATGCTGCACAAGCTCTAAATCACTCAGGGAGGGGGTAAAAATCAAAATATCCCTGGAGGATGCCGCTAACCAACCGTTCAAGGCCAACAGAAATACAAAATTCCTCAATCTAGAGGCAACAGGGCATAAGTCATTCCATTGGCCTCACTGTACTCATATTGCCCCTACCGTGTCCTGAACACCATCTCGACAAAGCTCTCAGCTGAAATTCCAAATTGGCGCAGGCATCATACAATGACTGCCGGAATATAGCTCCTTCAAAAGGTTCTAAATAATACCTGGACTTGCCTGGACTCCAATCCCAAAGGGCTCTCACCGTTGTGTATCAACGACGTGGCACTAGGTCAAACAGACCCTCTATCCATCAAATCCACGCACCTAAGAAATCAACTCTCGCAGCTCTAAAGGCGATATCCAAAGAGGGGCTATTGAAGTTGGCGCGGTTTCCAGAATCACGTCAATCGCAATCTTAATCTTCCTTTCTGGCGGCCTAATCATCGGCTTAGGTGGACTCACACCCGGGATTTCATGGGCAATAGGGACATCCTTAAGTCCCGCTGCCGCCGTAGGCACCTCTCACACGGACGCTGTAACCTGTGTGCTCAAATAGTCTCAACAAACAAAATGCCTTCCATTATCTGCCTCGCAGAAAGTCAAAGTCCTTTCTCTCAGCAGTCAAACATCCTGTGGCACTATGTCAACCGATCCCAAGCACTGGGTCAAAACACTGAGCTGCCGTAAAAACCATTAAGTCTGCCGGCATAACTTACGGCCTCTGCTGCACTGGACATGATCCACAAGCCTCCTCCACTTGCACAATGCCAACAGTAACCTGTACCTCAAGTGCATGTGGTAACGACTCTACCTCTAGCCCATGCAGGAACGCAACATGTCCTAACTCCGACTGCTGTGAAGAAATCGCACCTGCGACAACTCAATCCACTACCGCGGCGCCCTCCAACCGGGCGGCACAGATTCATCCGCTCGATGCAAGTGGTCGTCGCTCAGCCTGCCAAAATATCTAGACCAATCACAAAGGGAGCACGACCTCTGTCCATGCTCACACTGAGATGCCGAACGTGGTCTCTCGCAAACAACCAATCCACGCTACCGCTGCGCCACTCTGATAAAATGGCTGTTGCTGTCATCGGGGTCCACCCAACCCCTGACGTCTCAGAAATCCACTTGGGTATCATCGTCATACGACCAAGCACGATTGATTCATGCAATTCCTTATACAATTATCCTTACTAAGCTCACCCCTCAATCACATATATTGCACCCCAAACATGCCAGTTATCAATCACACAGGGTAACATCCCCCTTGGGTAAGCTTTACATTAACCATCCACAAGGATATCCACCACCCAGGAAAGCAAAACGAAAATGCCTCTGCCTGCCGATCTGTCCTCCATCACCTAGCGCCAAGCACCTCCCTCCAGAACTCGCCTCTAGCGGCAGATCCCCATCCAAGGAACTGCAGTGTCCGGCTCCAAACACAATGCCTACTCCGGCGAGGCATCCACAGTCCAAAACCCGAACAGGAGGGACCGAAAAGAAACTAAGGAGTATCCTGGCGCAATCCACTCCCAATCTCACTTATCCTATGTGCCTCGTCCCTCGAAACCTGGAGCGTCAGTTCAACAACTGCATAAACTCTCTAGCACAGGGAGGCTCTCAATTGATCACTCCATCACCCCCAACCACGACTCTGCCTCCAAAGGCTCCGAGCTCAATCTTACGAGTCGGGGTGGTTCATCTGCCAAATCTGGCTCACTTAATCAAACATGCCCCACAGCTCCTCTGCTGTCAACCATCCACCCTACCTCAGTGCCTTGGCACTAAACATTGGCACGGAGGGGGCCACTCGCTCTATTAGCACTACAGAAGTCCCTGCCGCTGAGGATACTACATCCTGGTGGTCTCAGAAGAAAAGTACTGTCGGGCTGCCCACTGCTCTGACAACTGCGTCACCAAACTAGCTGCTCGCTCTGCCGCTGATATGCCTCTGACAATCCTGTCATCTGGGTCCGGAGTTCTCTGACCTCAATCCGGGTATCTGGCCCAAAACCAACCGCTCAAGCTCAACTGCCATGACAGGATGCACAAGGGTCCCAAACCCAGCGTCGGGGAGACACCGTTCGCCACGACGAAACCACAAATCAGCACACAACAACGCTCAACCCAATCCAGCGAAAGTCTAGAGCATGTCACCCATTCCATAGCGTTATGTTGTCTGCAGCCAACATAACTACTTAGGAGAATAAACATGCCAATCACTCATCCCGTCCCTCGGGAGAGGTGTAAAACTCAATCAGGACTCTCGCTACAAATCACGACTCTCACGAAGTCATCCTAGGGTCCAACCACAAGCCTAGGGTTTCTAAGTCCACCATGACCTACAACCTAGGCTCTGATACCACCTAATCTGTCACGCCCCGGGGTCGAAACTGCGACCCGGGCTCGCCAACAGATCCGCCACCTATGCCAAACCCGCATAGGCGAAGCGTCCTACCTGCAGAAAGAGCTACAGCTAACAGATATCAGAGCTAAAAGATAAAACTGCTGTAGAATAAAATCAACCACTGTACAACTGAAGATAAAACAACAAGGTCCATCTCTCAAAAATGATGATCATATAATAACCTCGAGTACAAAACTCATAGCTCAACAGGGAGATATCTCAAATACAACATCAGTGTACCAGCTCTCAATACATCATATCCTCACTACAACAGTCTCTCAAAGAGGAAATAAATACTAATCTACCGACTAAGCTGAAGATCTCCTCAAAAAGGGGGGGGGGGGTACCGCTACCCTCCAAAGGGTCAGGATCTAGCTCGCTACTCCCTCACCGCGAACAGCAACCGCAGAAAAGGCAACACCCGCCAAGACTCTGCAAAACAAGGGAGAGAAAGGACAAAAAGGGGAAAAACCCCCGACGGGCGTGAGAACTACGCAAAAAGGGAGTTCTCAGTGGGTATCGCCACTAGGCCCGACGATCTGCCCACCAAGACCACTAGAGGCAAAAGATAACTAATGCAGTAAAACTTAAAGAAGAAGCAGAAGACACTCTACAGCTACCATGCCTCTATCTGAATGCTCAAATGGGGAAACTCTGATAAATATATGCAACACTCACACACGAGGTGCTCAATCGACCCAATCGAGCTGACTGCCACATCGGGTCCAGTCAAACCTGCGCCCACCTACAACCACCTCCCGCTGACGGGCAGGAATTACGTAGGGCGTCCAAACGGACTAACTCGCTATCGAGTAGTGGCTTATGCAGGCTATAGTCAAAATCCATGCCCTCTCTCTCAGAATGGATAGACTCAAGATGCTCAACCTCTCACACAAAGGTCAAAGAACTCGCAACGACCACGGGACCACCGTCAAACCCCGAACGGTTCCCAACAACACTAGTACTGGTCTAAACACAACTGAAAGTATGCATCAGTGTCTAGAAGCCTGCCTAAATAACCCCAATCCGACCACCAGTAGACACTGGTACTGCCTGCTCTGCCTGCCGCAACGGGTATGCCAGCTGATGCATAACACCGAAGCAAAGGAGTCTCAAGGACTCAAAGTCTGTCTGGCTCTGCCTGCCGCAACGGGTATGCCAGCTGATGCATAACACCGAAGCAAATGAGTCTCAAGGACTCAAAGTCTGTCTGGCTCTGCCTGCCGCAACGGGTATGCCAGCTGATGCATAACACCGAAGCAAATGAGTCTCAAGGACTCAAAGTCTGTCTGACGCACACTCCAGAGTGGTACTCGAGGGGAGCGACCCACACGAGTAAAGTAAGTAGCCGAAAGTAATATGATGTAGCAGGACTGGATCGTGACTCCGATCAAGTAGGAAAAACCCTCTACAGAAGATAGCCCGATCCCTAAATGGATACAACAGTAAATGATAAGTGGAAACTCCATCCACTAGAGGAAGGTCTAATACCCAAATCTGATACATCAATAAATATCCGGTCAACCGCCCAATATCCGCGGTTGCCGCAATACCCTGCCGTCCATAACCAAAGTACTATAACCGACCTCCGGTCAACCGCCCAAAGTCCGCGGTCACCGCCAAAACCCTGCCAGCCGCAATCCAGCACAACCCGTCCCTGTCACCAATGTCTCTACTATACTACCCCAGACCCCTGCTCGCACCCGAGCAACACAGACCGCCTGACTAACAAGAAGGAGAAAGGAATAACATGGTTTCTCCTAAGTCAAGTTCCAATATGTAGTGCAGCAGTAAAAGATGGCCTAACTCTATGTCCATACACATATGTCCATACAAGCATGCATTTGTCCTCAAGAAGAATAAAGAAAATAAACCTCATGCCGAAATTAGCAATGACCATACCTGTCCATGATTTTCGATCCATGATCACTCCTTGGAGTAGAACCTGCACATAACTACATAATCCTATCCCATTGTATAAACCAGCCTCATAAAAGGGTTATATGCTAACATGGCATGATAATTATTCATATAGGGTAACCTTGCCTTAGGTAAGCTTCCATTAATCATCAACATAAATGTCTGATTAATACCATTGTCATAATATGAATAATTAACTTGCAATTCCCATAAATCAACATTGTTAAGCTTACCAATCAATCCCAGGTATTGTATCCTACACCTGCATGCAATTCTAACATATAGAGTTAGAGAACCGTCCACCGGTTCTCGGAACAAAGCACCCACCTGAAAAGCTGACTGTCCAAAGCCCAACAGCTGAAAACACCAAATAACTCTAATCCCTTGCTCCAATAAGTTCAGCACACCCGTAACTCTCCTGGCACAATACAAAGTCCACTAATTACACTAGGCTCCCAATTATAGCACTTAAAACCACATACAACCTCAAATTCTGAACTGTTAAATTATCACCTGCAGATAGTGCCCAGAAAATTCCAATAAAAATATCACAGCAATCCTTGCGTCGATAGCTTCGAAACGGTTCCTTGCACGCCCAAATCGGAGTTCGGTAAGTCAAGATAAAAATTCGGCAAGGGGGTACACTCATACAAAAATCTGTGTTAAAACTGTACACTGTTCACTGAGAAAACAGTAATTTTCACCTCTGATGAAATCTCAGAAAAAATCCAAGAAAAATACGAGCGTGTTCCTTGCTATCAGTAGATGAAAAAGTTGTATAAGCTCGTTTCCGGCTGACGCTCGTACGCAAAGATATGGCCAAAATACCCCGCTGCTGTCAAGGAAGTCCACACAGAAAATAGGGTTACAGTTTGCCTCGGGATCCGTGCCAAAACCTCGAACGGGAAAGTGCAACCAAAACGAAAGATGAAGTCCTACCTCTTAGGAGTCTGCCGGCGCAAGAATCACAGCAAAATGATCTCGGGGTAGCCCAGGGGAGCTAAAACACTGTCGCTGCGCCGAAGAAGAACACTAGAAAGCAACATCGCGCCGCACCGTAAAATGGGGAACCTCGGGATGCGTGCTCCCAAAAATCCCAAAACTCTGTAGGAAGATCAAGGACTTGAAGATGAAAATCTTCCAAGAAGGGAGCTCGGGGAGATCTTGCAAGCGCTCAGAGAAAAAGAGCAGAAAAGAGGGCTCGGGCTGCCTATTTATAGGCTGAAGAAAACAATTGGGAAAATTCCCATCTTGTCCCAACTTCCGGGCGCCCGGTCCGGTCCGCCCGAATTCGGGCGCGCACAGTGCGGCCCGGCCCGCCAAGTTTCGGGCGCGCACAGTGCGGCTCGGTCCACCACACAGCCCAGTCCACTACTCCCCCGGGCCCCACTGCACCCGGTGCACCTGCGCCCGCAAATGGCGACGCGACACGTGGCCCGGCAACCCGTGCACCGCGCACGTCGCGCCGTGGACCGCGCACGTCGCGGCTGACCCGGGCCCGTACGGCCACCTGCCCCGCCGTACGGCCACCTGCCCCGGTCAACAACTCCACCGATTGCATGGACCGGGAGCACAACACCGGACCAACTACCTCACGCCACGTGTCCACCCGGTCTACCGTGCACCCGGGCCCAAATTCAGTGGACCGCGCCTGCTGCACCGGCCAACCGGAGAGCGCCACGTGGCCCGCCCCCGGTGCACGACCTCCGCGGTGGACCGCGCGCCTGCCCGCGCGCCCGGGCGCCTGCCCGCGCCCTGCCCGTGCCGCGTGCCGTCGCGTGCCGCCTGCCCGAGGCCGCGCCGCCGCCCGCCGCCGCCGGCGACTACCGGAGGTACTGTTCCGGCATGAACAGTAACCGCCAACCCAAAAACATCAAGCAAATAGCCCATCTTGACCGTTTTCGCGCGCTGATTCCAAAAACGACGTCCATTTTGCCAAATTCCAATCCTATAATTTGCCGGAGGCTCCCGGAAAGGTATTTTTAATTCGAATTCCGCGCGAGCCTAAATTCGATATCCACTCCGCGCGTAAACTCTTCTAAACATCCGATGGGGTCCCCCGATTTCCTACGAGATCCATTTTAAGCCCCGAGTCCATCTCTTGTGTCCAAACTGGCGCGCGAACACCGCCGACATGCCACGTAGGCTTCCAGAAGCTGCTGGTCACACTGTAGAAGCCCTGCAAAGATCCGGGTCACCACACTGTTGTTCTTTATAGATGGAGGTAACCGATGCATCATCATCGGAAGTTGATGGGCGTGCTTGTTGTGCTGCTTGTGCTGGTGGGACTGGAGGTGTTGCTTGCGGTGCAGAGGTTGTTGCTTGTGGTTGTGCTCTTCGTCGGCGAGGAGGTGATGGGGGCTCATCTTGTTTCGTGGAGAGAGACTTCACTATTGTTGTTTCATTGATTGTTCCTAGACTGTGCATGTAGGAGCTCGCACTTGTGTCGACTTTAAATTTCCGAAAGATGCGCATAATTATCATAGGATAGGGGAGTCTCTCTGTAGGGTGAGCATGTTCCACATAGCGTGCCATCCTTGACCAGATGAGGTAAGGAATGTTTAAATTTGCTCTCATTGCCGCTGTGGGGTTTCCAAGAAGATAAAGAAATAACATTCTGTCCCATCGAAGAACCTTTGTATTCATGTTTGGAAGAATGTTATAGCAAACAATGAAGTTCACATAGCGATACTCCGGTCGAAGCTCTTTTGAAAAGACGGAATTTCCTGTCGACAGAGTATCTGGAAGACAAATTCCATCAACTACCACTCTCCAGGAGTTGGTGGAGAAGATTTGACTTTTCAGATAATGAGGTCCATCAACTCTGGCCTTCATCCCTAACACCTCTCCAATCAGTTGAGGTGTGACTTTGATCTTGACATTTTTAACTGATGTTTGAAATTCCCGACGTCCGTCCTCCTGATCAATTAGACTTGAAGCATTTTGATAAAACATTCTTACAGAATGGAGACAATACCCAGTGGACTCAGGGAAACTGCAGATGGGAACAAGACCAGTCTGTTCATACAGAGTCCCAAAGAGTGTAGATCGTTCTTTCAGTGCTTTGATATTGACATGTCTTTCGCCAATGCACTCCCTTTTCTCAAAATCCTTGATCCTTGCTGAGCTGATAAAATCTTGTGGAGGAGGCTAGCTAGCAAGTGGCTCCTCTATGGATATACCTCGAGCACTCCCTCTCTTTCTTGCAACACTCTTCTTCTTTGGCTTTAATGGGCTTGTTTCCATGGGGGCTTTCCCTTTTTCAGCGGCGGTAGGCGGAGCCTTTGCCTTTGACGTCTCAGCAGGGGCTTTCCCCTTTGATGCAGTAGGTGTAGTTGCTTCTACCAATAATTCATCCCAGTCAATGGATTCAGTTTCTGAATCCGAATCCGAGTCTTCTCGACTCTTCTTAGATTTCTTGGGCTTCTTAGTTGCTCTTGTGTGAACCATAGCAGCCAGAAGAAAGATTATCCAGGTGATCACCATTGCTGCTATTCAAACTCAAGAAACTGCGAGCAACAACTCAAGAACATGAAAAACTGTTTATTTTCAAAAATTTAAAAAACTGTACCTAAACAATCATTATCGTGTATAGAGACTAGGTATCTAATTAGTTTTGTGGTGACCCAGATCTCCGCAGGGATTCTAAAGTGCGATTAGCAGCTTCTGGAGGCCTATGTGGCATGTCGGCGGTGTTTCTGCACCAATTTGGACTCAAGTGATGGACTTCGGGTGTATAATGGATCACGTGAGTGATCGGAGGACCCCGTCGGATGTTTTGATGTGGTTTCGCGCGAAATGGTTATTAAAATTGGACTCAGCGCGAAATTTGAGTAAAGAACACTTCCCCGGGAATTTTCGGCAAATTTTAGAAGAGGAATTTGGCAAATCGGACTTCGGATTTGGATTCAGCGCGCGAAAACGGTCAAGATGGACTATTTACTTGTATTTTTCGGAGCCCGGATGACCCGGCACGGATTTCGAGGTGATTGGTACTGTTCCGGCCGCCGGAGGGGCGCCGGCGGCGGCGGCGGGCGGCGGAGCGCGGCGGCTGGCGGCGGCGGAGGTGCGCGGTCCACCGCGGAGGCGTGCACCCGGGCGCTGGCCACGTGGCGCCTCCCGGTTGGCGGGCGCTGTGGGCGCGGTCCACGGGATGGCGCGGGTGCACGGTGGACCCGGGGGTGGACACGTGGCAGATCGGGGTTGGTGCGGCGTTGTGCGCGCGGTCCACGGTGCGGGGAGCTGGTACCTCGGGCCGCGTGCCCGACAGGCACGCGTGGGCGCACGTGGGGCGCGGCGTGGGCGCGTTGACCCGAGGCTCCCGGTGTGGACGCCACGTGTCGTCGCTGGGTTCGGCCACGTGGCACTTGGCTGTTGGCCCAAACAGCTGTTTGCTGTTTGGGTGTACACGTGGCGGCCTGGGGTTCTTCCGGGCGTGAACAGTAACGGGCCGGGCCCGCTACTGTAGCAGCCCGGAAGTACCGGGCGCCCGAAACTTTGGGCCAAAATTCCAAAGTTCGGATTTTCGGGCTGGGCTTTAAATAGCCGTCTTGTGAGGGAGTTTTGCCCCCTTTCCCGAGCTCCCCTGCCCATGGCCCCTTTAGGAAAGTTGTAGATCTTGGTTTTGTGCATCTTCTGGCAGAGGCCCGGATTTTTTGGAAGCCGCGGCGTCGACGACTTCGGCATCGGAGCGCAGTGTGGCGATTTTTCATCGGAGGCCCGTTATCGTCGCAGTTTGATCTGGGAGGTCTACAGAGCTACTCCATCAGTATTTTTGGACGATTTCTACGGCGTTGGAATCACGAGAGGTACGTCTTCGACTTTCATGTTGATCATCTTGCTGGATTCAGAGTTTATGACACGGTTTTCGAGGCATTTCTAAGCCGCTGTTTTCTGGTGGAGTTTTTGGACAGCGGCCCCTTGCCGGAATTTTATCTCCGCACCCGAGTGTCGGATTGAGACGAGCCTATACACTTTTTGGATCTACTCGTCGCAAGGATTATCATTGTATTTTTCCGGGATTTTTCTGAGGCTTGCCCGAAGGTATACTATTTCCCTTTTATCTGTGTTTGAGTTTACAGTTGTGTGGTTGTGAGTATTTGCGCACCTGTACTGTGGAATTTGTAACTTGGCCTACGGGGCTCGGATTTGGGCGTGCAGGTACCCGTTTCGAAGGTCTCGACGAGACACTCGCTGTGATATTTTTATTGGAATTTTTGGAGTTCGTTTTACAGGTGAAAATTTCGAATTAAGGGGACTGTTCCCAGCAGATTTGTGATGCTTGGATTTTATGGAATTAAGTGTAACTTTGGGTCGTGTTTTTGTACCCAGGAGGTATTGATCACTGTTCCTGTATTGTTGGATTGGTGGGTGTGTAGAGATATCTGTTTCTGGACTTTCTCAGCTGTGCGACTCCGGACAGTTAGCATTTTCAGGTGGGTGGCCTTGTCTCCAAAATTGACGGACTGTGCTTTAAATCTGCTATAGTAGGACTATGCATGATAGTGAAGTGCTTGTGCAGCATGTTAGAATGTAGGAATTGCTATTCCTTGTATTATCTGATGGTATTGTCATCTCCTTGCTTTCTACCACCTGTAAATTATAGTTATTGGAACTTGACCTAGCACCCCGTCATATGTTGCATGTGTAACCAGACTAGTAGAAAACCCTCACTTGGGCTAGGGTTATTTCTGCTTTAGACATCCACACTTCTATCTTTCCTGGACATAGTGTTCTTCCTCGCCCGGGTAGTGGGCCGAGTGGTCAGGAGTTATCTTTTAGTGTGGGATGCATGTTACACTCGTGCTTGGGAGCAGAGTGGCGTCTGGTAGATGTAGTTGGTTGTTCATCTGTAGCGGGAGCCGTTTGGGTAGACGACGGTCCCGAGATGTTTTATTTTTCTTGTTTTATCTGTCGCCGCTGTGCTAGTGGTAGCGGTAGATCAGTGTTAGCAGAACCTTAAACCCAGAACCTTTTTGGACACACATATGATTTTTGTCAACCAAATATTTTCTTCCAAGCATCGTAGGGTCGCCTGAGTCTGTTCCTGTTTGATTGGACGAAGGCATTAGCCCTTCGAGGCTTAGATATAAAACTTGGTTTCAACTGTTTTCCTAAGCAGAACTAAAAATCATTAAATATGGATTTCTTACAGATCAGATGGCTTCAGTAAGAAATGTCACAGTTTTTCCTATAAATTAACCACCGAGATGATTCGAGTGGTCTGGGTTCTAAGGTCTGCCTTTTCTTGGGACGAGAACAACGAGAGGCTATGCCTAGAGCCTGTTCTTGTTTGATTTGGGTTGTAGGTTCTAGTCTTTCGGTGTTCCCGGACCCTTCATTGGGTCAGTGGTTGAGATGTTCGGCCTGTTTGGCCTGTTGAGTCAGCTGTTCGCAGTGGATGCGATGTCGGCCTGTTGAGGCAGTTGTTCGCAGTAGATGCGACGTTTGGCCTGTTTGGCCTGTTGAGACAGTTTCTCGCAGTGGATGCGACTTGGTGCCATGAGTTGGCAGAGTGTGATCTAGAGGTTGTTTCTCTGATTTAGTGGTGGAGGTGGTTCTCCCATTTAGCCTTGAGGATCTTGGGGTTCTGGCAGATCGAGTCGTGGAGGTTTCCCGACTCAGCCATGGTCGTGCATTTATCAGATTGAGTCGTTGAGGGTTCTCCGACATAGCTGTGAGAGTGTGTTGGGCTATTCCTGTTCGAGTCGAGGTTCTTTTTCCGACTGAGTTGTGCTTTGAGCTTGGAGTTACCGATCTGTTTGATCGTGGATCATAGCCTGCATGAGCCACATTTGAGCTTGACAGAGATACTTTACAGAGATACTTGAGATGGGTTACTTTTTACTCGAGCGGGTCGCTCCCCTCGAGTGCCACTCCGGAGTAGGCGAGACCGGGTTGTTATACCGGCGTGAGATTGAGCTTTTCTATCGCGACTTGTCGTTGCATTTGTCCCTCTGGCTGTGCTGGTGTTGGCAGTCATGGACGCCCTACGTAAGTCCGCTCCTCCGGGACGTAACGGCAGTAGATCCTACGTAAGTCCGCTCCTCCGGGACGTAACGGCAGTAGATCCTACGTAAGTCCGCTCCTCAGGGACGTAACGGCAGTAGGTTGGCGCAGGCTTGACTGGACCCGAGGAGGCAGTCAGTTCAGATCGAGTGATCAGAGATGAGAGTTAGTTGTGGCATCATGTTCTTTCTGTCCCACTCTTTGAGCATCTAGATAGAGGCATAGTAGCTGTAGAGTTTACTTTTCCCAGCTTTCCTTACAACACTGCTTTTGTTACTTTATGCCTCTAGTGGACTTAGTGGGCAGACCGTCGGGCTTGTTGGCGGCACCCACTGAGAACTACTTGGGACGTAGTTCTCACACCCGTCGTGGTGTCTTTTCCCACAGGAACTTCTACTCCAGTTCCTGTTGTTCCTGTTGCTGATCCTTCTGACCGAGGCGAGGGAGTCGCGAGCTAGTTCCCTACCCGTCGTTGGAGTGTAGCGGTACCCCTTCAGAGGAGAGCTTCAGTAGATTAGTTATTTTATTTTCCTCCTTTGAGAGACTGGTGTAGTGAGGATTGTTATGTATTGAGAGCCTGTACACTGATGTATTTATTGGTGATACCTCCCAGTTGAGTTCTGAGTTTGTATATGAGGATTCTGCATGATTATCATTTTGGGAGACGGACATTGTTGTATTATTTTCCAGTTGTACAGTGTTTGATTTAGTTATACAACAGATTTTTATTTTTAACTCTGATATCTGTTTAGCTGTAGTACTTCTCTTGCAGGTAGGACGCTTCGCCTATGCGGGTTTGGCATAGGTGGCGGATCTGTTGGCGAGCCGGGTCGCAGTTTCGACCCTGGGGCGTGACAGATTAGAGTGGTATCAGAGCCTAGGTTGTAGGTCATTGAGGACTTAGAAACCCTAGGCTTGTGGTTGGACATTAGGATGACCACGTGAGAGTCGTGACTTTTAGCGAGAGTCCTGATCGAGTTTTGTACCTCTCCCAAGAGACGGGATGAGTGATTGGCATGTTTATGCTCCTAAGCGATTATGTTGGCTGCAGACAACATAATGCTGTGGAATTGATAACATGTCTTAGACTTTCGCTGGATTGGGTCGTATGGTTGTTGTGTCCTGATGTTTGTTATTGTGCAGTGGTCTACGATGCCCCTGAGACGTCGTGTAGCGAAGAGGGCACATCCCGCATCTGATGAGTAACCCGAGCAGCGGGAGACAGAGCTATCAGAGCAGAGCGAGACCCAGGAGTTATGGATCCAGATGGCACAGATGTCGGAGGTTGTCTGATGCCAGGAAGAAGCCATGGAACGTTTGATGCGCTTGTTGGAGCAGAGAGCATAGCCAGTGGCAGTACCGCTTGAGTGTCCTCCAGTACTCTCTTCCTATGCAGTGGTATCTTCAGTTGTACCAGTGGCGCCGATGGAGCGAGCAGCCCCCTCCGTGCCGACGAGCAGTGCCGAGGCACCGAGGCAGGGTGGATAGTGGATAGTAGCTGAGCTTTGGGACATCATTGATCGATGGAGCCAGTCCCGGCAGTCTGAACCATCCCGATTCATAGGTTTGAGTTGGAGCCTTTGTAGGCAGAATTGGGGTTGGTGGTGATGGAGAGACTCTCGGAGAGCCTCCCTGTGCTAGGGAGTTTATGCAATTGTTGAACTGCACGCTCCAGGTTTCGAGGGTTGAGGCGCATAGGATATGTTTGACGGGGAATGGTTTGCGCTAGGATACATTTCAGTGTAGTTGGTCCCTCCGTTTTGGATTATTGACGCTTCGATGGGTAGGCATTGTGTATGGAGCATGGCGCTGCAGTTCCTTGGGATAGGGATCTGCCGCCAGATGCGAGTTCTGGATATTGGCGCTTGGCGCCGGGTGATGGAGGACAGATCGGCCGGCAGAGATATTTCTGATTTTATTTTTCCTGGATAACGGGTTCCCGTGATGCCAGAGAGCGGGTGGACCCCGATGGCAGCATCAACCTCTATATCGGAGTGGCGCAGCGGTAGCGTGGATTTGTTAGACTGCGGAAGGTGAGGACTTTGACCTTCTGCGAGGCAGACGAGAGGAGATTTGGTTGTTGAGGTCGTTAGAGCACACTGGTTATAGCGACAGTGTGAGAGGTGCTTACGGCGGCACCGGGACCCAAAGGTATCTCTGTTGCCACGAGATTCCGGGTGTGATTTCACCTGAGCTGTTGATAATGCCGCCGGTTAGGGAGATAGAGATTGGGTTGGCGTGGTTCGGGGAACCGCGCCACCCTCGACAGCATCTCATTGGATATTGCCAGTAGAGCTGTGAGAGCTGATGGCGCAGTTGCAGGATCTGATGGATCGAGGGGTCTGTTTGACCTAGTGCCACGCCATTGATATACGGTGGTGATGCCACATCGTTGATACACGACTGTGAGGGCCCTTTTATGGTTCGTGTGTAGACAGGTCCGAGTATTATTCTGGACCTTTTGTTGGAGTCATACTCCGGCAGTTATTGTATGGTGCGGGTACCTACTTGGAGTCAGACAGCCGAAGACCTTGCCTAGAGGGCGTTCAGGACACGGTAGGGCATCTTGAGCTCTTAGTGAGGCCAATTGGATTGATTAACGCCCTGCCACTCTTTTGGTTTGAGGAATTGTGCTCCAGCTGTACTTGATTGTATTGGTAACAAGATCCTCCAGGGGTATTATGATCTACTCCCAAAGTGACTTGGAGCGTGAGGGGCACTGGTGGATGCGTTACCATGCTGTGTGGGTGAAGCTGTATGCCAGGTTATTGAGATACAAGTTTTAGCTTTAGAAGCTTACCTTCTTGGGTCACCATGTGTTAGCCGTAGGAGCGGCGGTGGAATTCCGGCCAATGTGGATGCTATTTGAGTTTGGCTGAGATCAACATTTATTGTTGAGGTGAGGAGCTTTTTGGATTTGGCAGTGCCAGGAGAGTATGGCGAATGGATGATGAGACTGGTACTAGCGCCGATTTTAGCATCGCCAGTGATGGGAGATGGATTTGCGTGTCACAGTGATGCCTCCCATAGTGGCTTTGGAGTTACAGTAGATTATTGTTGAGGAACAGGGCTCGTGGTTGTGTCCCTGAGGGTCCCTTTTGACGGTATACTGCGGTGAAGCAGTCCCTGCGGATGGTCAGGATCCTAGAGTGATTGAGCGAGGACCCTAGCCGATTAGGGCTTCTCTTCTTTGGATGACCGTATGGGTATGTCTCGGATCGCCTGGTTGAGCTGGTACCAGGGAGCGGTGTTGGTGCGTGCTACATTGGTTGTTCTCCCTTTCCCCCCAGCCTTTTGTTGGCGTTCTTGATGGTCCTTCCACGTCTCAGCTCAGGAGTGTTAGGCTTGTGGATTCCTCGCCCGTGATGGACTCGTTTCCTTTGAGATCCGCGAGTACTTGTGGTACGAGGGATGCCGTTGCAAATTCTGGCTCGTGAGATGAGAGAATTATGCAATTTGGGCCATGCCGTACCGGTTGTTGTTGTTGTTGTGGAGTAATCACGGGGAGTGACAGGTGACTTGAGAGCTGGAGACGGCAGTGTTATGTACCTACCCTTGTTTTTGTGGCACCTTTTGGGTTGAGCTAGTTTCGTGGACGAAACTTTCTTTTAGTGGGGGAGGATGTGGTGACCCAGATCTCCGCAGGGCTTCTACAGTGCGATTAGCAGCTTCTGGAGGCCTATGTGGCATGTCGGCGGTGTTTCTGCACCAATTTGGACTCAAGTGATGGACTTCGGGTGTATAATGGATCACGTGAGTGATCGGAGGACCCCGTCGGATGTTTTGATGTGGTTTCGCGCGAAATGGTTATTAAAATTGGACTCAGCGCGAAATTTGAGTAAAGAACACTTCCCCGGGAATTTTCGGCAAATTTTAGAAGAGGAATTTGGCAAATCGGACTTCGGATTTGGATTCAGCGCACGAAAACGGTCAAGATGGACTATTTACTTGTATTTTTCGGAGCCCGGATGACCCGGCACGGATTTCGAGGTGATTGGTACTGTTCCGGCCGCCGGAGGGGCGCCGGCGGCGGCGGCGGGCGGCGGAGCGCGGCGGCTGGCGGCGGCAGAGGTGCGCGGTCCACCGCAGAGGCGTGCACCCGGGCGCTGGCCACGTGGCGCCTCCCAGTTGGCGGGCGCTGTGGGCGCGGTCCACGGGATGGCGCGGGTGCACGGTGGACCCGGGGGTGGACACGTGGCAGATCGGGGTTGGTGCGGCGTTGTGCGCGCGGTCCACGGTGCGGGGAGCTGGTACCTCGGGCCGCATGCCCGACAGGCACGCGTGGGCGCACGTGGGGCGCGGCGTGGGCGCGTTGACCCGAGGCTCCCGGTGTGGACGCCACGTGTCGTCGCTGGGTTCGGCCACGTGGCGCTTGGCTGTTGGCCCAAACAGCTGTTTGCTGTTTGGGTGTACACGTGGCGGCCTGGGGTTCTTCCGGGCGTGAACAGTAACGGGCCGGGCCCGCTACTGTAGCAGCCCGGAAGTACCGGGCGCCCGAAACTTTGGGCCAAAATTCCAAAGTTCGGATTTTCGGGCTGGGCTTTAAATAGCCGTCTTGTGAGGGAGTTTTGCCCCCTTTCCCGAGCTCCCCTGCCCATGGCCCCTTTAGGAAAGTTGTAGATCTTGGTTTGTGCATCTTCTGGCAGAGGCCCGGATTTTTTGGAAGCCGCGGCGTCGACGACTTCGGCATCGGAGCGCAGTGTGGCGATTTTTCATCGGAGGCCCGTTATCGTCGCAGTTTGATCTGGGAGGTCTACAGAGCTACTCCGTCAGTATTTTTGGACGATTTCTGCGGCGTTGGAATCACGAGAGGTACGTCTTCGACTTTCGTGTTGATCATCTTGCTGGATTCAGAGTTTATGACACGGTTTTCGAGGCATTTCTAAGCCGCTGTTTTCTGGTGGAGTTTTTGGACAGCGGCCCCCTTGCCAGAATTTTATCTCCGCACCCGAGTGTCGGATTGAGACGAGCCTATACACTTTTTGGATCTACTCGTCGCAAGGATTATCATTGTATTTTTCCGGGATTTTTCTGAGGCTTGCCCGAAGGTATACTATTTCCCTTTTATCTGTGTTTGAGTTTACAGTTGTGTGGTTGTGAGTATTTGCGCACCTGTACTGTGGAATTTGTAGCTTGGCCTACGGGGCTCGGATTTGGGCGTGCAGGTACCCGTTTCGAAGGTCTCGACGAGACGCTCGCTGTGATATTTTTATTGGAATTTTTGGAGTTCGTTTTACAGGTGAAAATTTCGCATTAAGGGGACTGTTCCCAGCAGATTTGTGATGCTTGGATTTTATGGAATTAAGTGTAACTTTGGGTCGTGTTTTTGTACCAGGAGGTATTGATCACTGTTCCTGTATTGTTGGATTGGTGGGTGTGTAGAGATATCTGTTCTGGACTTTCTCAGCTGTGCGACTCCCGGACAGTTAGCATTTTCAGGTGGGTGGCCTTGTCTCCAAAATTGACGGACTGTGCTTTAAATCTGCTATAGTAGGACTATGCATGATAGTGAAGTGATTGTGCAGCATGTTAGAATGTAGGAATTGCTATTCCTTGTATTATCTGATGGTATTGTCCATCTCTTGCTTTCTACCACCTGTAATTATAGTTAGTGGAACACTTGACTTAGCACACCCCCGTCATATGTGCATGTGTAACCAACTAGTAGAAAACCCTCACTTGGGCTAGGGTATTTCTGCTTTAGACATCCACACTTCTATCTTCCTGGACATGTGGTTCTTCCTCGCCGGTAGTGGGCCCGAGTGGTGCAGGAGTTATCTTTTAGTGTGGGATGCATGTTACACTCGTGCTTGGGAGCAGAGTGGCGTCTGGTAGATGTAGTTGGTTGTTCATCTGTAGCGGGAGCCGTTTGGGTAGACGGCGGTCCCGAGATGTTTTATTTTTCTTGTTTTATCTGTCGCCGCTGTGCTAGTGGCAGCGGTAGATCAGTGTTAGCAGAACCTTAAACCCAGAACCTTTTTGGACACACATATGATTTTTGTCAACCAAATATTTTCTTCCAAGCATCGTAGGGTCGCCTGAGTCTGTTCCTGTTTGATTGGACGAAGGCATTAGCCCTTCGAGGCTTAGATATAAAACTTGGTTTCAACTGTTTTCCTAAGCAGAACTAAAAATCATTAAATATGGATTTCTTACAGATCAGATGGCTTCAGTAAGAAATGTCACAGTTTTTCCTATAATTAACCACCGAGATGATTCGAGTGGTCTGGGTTCTAAGGTCTGCCTTTTCTTGGGACGAGAACAACGAGAGGCTATGCCTAAGCCTGTTCTTGTTTGATTTGGGTTGTAGGTTCTAGTCTTTCGGTGTTCCCGGACCCTTCATTGGGTCAGTGGTTGAGATGTTCGGCCTGTTTGGCCTGTTGAGTCAGCTGTTCGCAGTGGATGCGATGTCGGCCTGTTGAGGCAGTTGTTCGCAGTAGATGCGACGTTTGGCCTGTTTGGCCTGTTGAGACAGTTTCTCGCAGTGGATGCGACTTGGTGCCATGAGTTGGCAGAGTGATCTAGAGGTTGTTTCTCTGATTTAGTGGTGGAGGTGGTTCTCCCACTTAGCCTTGAGGATCTTGGGGTTCTGGCAGATCGAGTCGTGGAGGTTTCCCGACTCAGCCATGGTCGTGCATTTATCAGATTGAGTCGTTGAGGGTTCTCCGACATAGCTGTGAGAGTGTGTTGGGCTATTCCTGTTCGAGTCGAGGTTCTTTTTCCGACTGAGTTGTGCTTTGAGCTTGGAGTTACCGATCTGTTTGATCGTGGATCATAGCCTGCATGAGCCACATTTGAGCTTGACAGAGATACTTTACAGAGATACTTGAGATGGGTTACTTTTTACTCGAGCGGGTCGCTCCCCTCGAGTGCCACTCCGGAGTAGGCGAGACCGGGTTGTTATACCGGCGTGAGATTGAGCTTTTCTATCGCGACTTGTCGTTGCATTTGTCCCTCTGGCTGTGCTGGTGTTGGCAGTCATGGACGCCCTACGTAAGTCCGCTCCTCCGGGACGTAACGGCAGTAGATCCTACGTAAGTCCGCTCCTCCGGGACGTAACGGCAGTAGATCCTACGTAAGTCCGCTCCTCAGGGACGTAACGGCAGTAGGTTGGCGCAGGCTTGACTGGACCCGAGGAGGCAGTCAGTTCAGATTGAGTGATCAGAGATGAGAGTTAGTTGTGGCATCATGTTCTTTCTGTCCCACTCTTTGAGCATCTAGATAGAGGCATAGTAGCTGTAGAGTTTACTTTTCCCAGCTTTCCTTACAGCACTGCTTTTGTTACTTTATGCCTCTAGTGGACTTAGTGGGCAGACCGTCGGGCTTGTTGGCGGCACCCACTGAGAACTACTTGGGACGTAGTTCTCACACCCGTCGTGGTGTCTTTTCCCACAGGAACTTCTACTCCAGTTCCTGTTGTTCCTGTTGCTGATCCTTCTGACCGAGGCGAGGGAGTCGCGAGCTAGTTCCCTACCCGTCGTTGGAGTGTAGCGGTACCCCTTCAGAGGAGAGCTTCAGTAGATTAGTTATTTTATTTTCCTCCTTTGAGAGACTGTTGTAGTGAGGATTGTTATGTATTGAGAGCCTGTACACTGATGTATTTATTGGAGATACCTCCCGTTGAGTTCTGAGTTGTATATGAGGATTCTGCATGATTATCATTTTGGGAGACGGACATTGTTGTATTATTTCCATTGTAGTTTGGTTGATTTAGTTATACACAGATTTTTTTTTTTAGCTCTGATATCTGTTTAGCTGTAGTACTTCTCTTGCAGGTAGGACGCTTCGCCTATGTGGGTTTTGGCATAGGTGGCGGATCTGTTGGCGAGCCGGGTCGCAGTTTCGACCCCGGGGCGTGACAAGTTTTGTCAAAAGAAATTTAAAAATAGATCAATCCATGATTTCAAAAAATTCTATTATATGCCCTAAAACCGAAATTTTGAAATCAAAGCCTAAAAATCCCGTTAATCAAGGAGATACCCTAGCATATAACCAAAACTATCACCAGAGTTCTTATTTCAAAAGAAATTTGATCAAAAACCAATCCAAAACGAAAAAGATACAAATTTTCATCACGTTTTGAGGAAGAACATAAAAAACTGTAAAAACGCGATTGTTGATCAAGAAAACTTACTTAGAATCGAAGAACTTGAGTTTGGAAGCCTCCAAGATGGGTGAATTCTAGAGAGCGAAGCTCTGGAGACTTAGGAACAAAAGATTGAAGTAAAAGAAATCAAACCCTTTTGTTCTATATAAAAACCCTAGCCCGCGATCCGTGGTGGGTTATATGTAATGTAGATCTAAATAGGGAAAAAACACCTAGAGGGGGTGAATAGGTGTAAACGTATAAACACTCAAAAATCGTTGCGATAAAAACCCAATGCGGAAATAAAAATAACACGCAAGATTTTTACGTGGAAAACTCCATCACCGGAGTAAAAAACCACGGGACCGATAACACGGCGAAATCCACTAGAATTAAAACACGTACAAGGTGATTTACCGTACACCTTACGACTCAACCTTTTCTATACACTCCTAGAGGATCTTCTCCGCTCGCTCCACGACGCTTCTCGAATCCACGATCTGCGCCCAACGCCGAATCCACGGCGTCCAACGTCGAATCCACGACGTCCGACCGAATCCACGGTCTTCACCCAGTAGCACCCTTCGAATCCACGAACGTGCCTCGCTCCGAATCCACGAGAGCGGTTGAACCTTGAATCCACAAGGACACGCGAATCCACGCGCCGATTTTGGGGAAATCGTTGTTTTTGGGTGGTGATGATCCGCCGAATACTTAGATCAAAGATAGATCGGAAATACCATCTAAGTATTCATTAGTTTGATTCAACTCAAGATGTGAGTATGAAAACCTAGAATCAAACTAATCAATATAGATGAAGAAACATAGAGTATTCTCTAATGATTTCCTTTCTTCTCTATATGTGGATCTAGGCCGTATAATGATATATGAAAATGACGGCTATATCGATTATCTGGATTAGCCCTAGAAAAAGAGTCATAGGGTCTATTTATAGGTTAGAAACATTTGGAAGGAGATAAGAATCAAAAACCTAACATTTCTGGAATTTAACGGACGGCGATCCGGATTGCAGTAGCAAGAAAGACGGTTTCCAGAAAAACAATCGTTCGGGATCCGGATCGGAATGCCTGATCCGGATCGTTCATACAATTCAGAAAACTCAACGTTCGGATCCGGATCGTGAGATGCTGCGATCCGGATTGAAGTAATGTATGAAACAACAACCTTCGGGATCCGGATCGCTGGCTCTGATCCGGATCCTGAACATGTCCGAACACCAGTTTTTGATTTTTTATGCAATTAAAATTTTCCAGGTGTTTCTACACTACAAGAAGTATTCGGATCACCAATAATCTTTAGTTAAACATACCTGATCCTTTTGAATTCTTCTTTCTTGAGATTGAGTTAAATGATCCAACTTTCTTCACCTTCAATCTTCAAGACTTGAACCTTTCACGAAACTACGCCAACTCAAATTCCGTAACAATCTCCCCCTTGGCGGTTTCGTGACAAAACACAGATCCACTAAAGAAAATTTAAAAGATATTTTTGTTGCTATCACCATACAACAAAAATTTACAATGGAGATCCAAAATTTAAAAACATGAGATATAAACTCCTAAAACAGACTCTAGACTTAGACATCTGTACTCTCTGCACAAAGAAATCATTCTTGACAAAAAGAGATCGTTAGATACCTCAAGAATTTTAGCATTCAAAACCTAACAGAGATAGAGTTTATGCTCACCATGACATTGAGTAATTCAGATATGTAATAAGATTACAAACAAACATTGACATATCTTCTAAGCAATAAAATTCCAAATGTCATAACTTTCTTTGTTAGTAATCAAACAACTTGTTAGTAATAATACATGTCCAAATAGTTAGTCGAATAGTTAGTAGGACATGCAACAAATCACAAGAAAAAACCAAAGTTGTGATACTTACCTTTCACCAAAGTCAAAGTTGAAGTGATACTTACCTTGATGTTCACACATTCACATCATCATTGTTCAATCATTGTTCAAGTTCTCTCTAAACTCTCTCCCCTTTTTGTCACAAACAAAGCCAAAATTACAAAAATTTAAGGAGAGTTAAAAATTTCAAAAATTGTTCCGAAATGTAAGAACTAGAACTAAGAGTAAGTCCTAAAAACTAAAAAGAAAAAAAAAAATGAACTAAAATCTAAAAAGATAAAATCCTGCACAAATCTGCACCAAATTGTTAAAACACAATTAGTTATCCGAGTCCGAGTCCTCAGACGCACTATATCCCATCTTAGTGAACATGTTCTGATCAATTTCCTCATTGATTTTACTTTCTTGGTCAATGTAATTTGGGATGCCGTTATGATCTCGAGTTCTTCAGACATACGCCTTTGTTCTGATGCTTGTTGGGACGGTGAGGCCGAGGTGCCGACACAAGGTTTCTTTCCAGTGGAATGTGTCGGAGTAACATGTGGTAATTTGTGAAGTGACTTCACAATCGTTGACTCATCTATCATCCCCCAACAGTGTTGATAAGATGTCGACTTATATCAATGTCAACTTTTGGCAAGATCCTCATGATGATTACGGAAACGGAAGTCGTTCAGAAGGATGAGGATGCCCAATATATCTTGACATTCTATTCCAAATATGTAGGGGATATCATGTTCATCTACAGCCTCAGAGGGATGACCTAAGAGATATAGGAACAGCAGTCTCTCCCATCTCACGACCTTAGTCTGCATGTTAGGTAGTATGTTGTAACACGTGATGAAATTTAGAAATCGGTACTCCAGTCGAAGATGTTGGATTTACCTTTTACCATTAGCTGATTTCGTTCCTTCCAACAATTTTATCTATCACTATTTGCCACAAGGCATTCGTCAAACTTCTTCCTTTCAAAAGTTGAGTCCCGATGAGTTAGATTCCATTCCCCAGGACTTCGCCAATTAGCTGCGGAGTGATTTTAAGTTTCATCCCTTGGATATTTGTAAAGAAATGCATTGATCCATTTTCATCTTCTTGAAGATGTCTTGCATTCGTGTAAAAGGTTCTTACCCGATACAAAAATACCCAAGTAGTTCGGGGAATCGGCCAGACTTGGATGAGATAGCTTCCTCAATCAAGGTTCCAAACTCAGGTGAGTGATTTCGAGAGCTTCAATGTTACATGACGTTCACCGATGCATTCACGACGTTCAAACGCTCGAAGGCGATCCATGCTGACGAACACTCCTTCCACGGAAGCGGGGAGTCAGGACTATCGTGCGGTTAATATCAGCGTCTCGCGTAGTCCAAAGCGTCTAGTGTCCACGCCCCGG
>JAQNDB010003742.1:0-27711 GCA_029204045.2 Tillandsia leiboldiana
GGTACCGGTACTGAGAACCCGAGTACCGGTACTCGCCCTCCAGAACTGAGGGCAGTGAATTAATTTCCCATTTTAAGTGAGGGCAAAAGAGTAATTTCACACCATCTTAATTCCCAACCACCATCTGCCAACATTTAACTCTCTCTCCTTTCTCTCCCTCTCTCTCTCTTCATACACCTCTCTCTCTTCTCCCCCTTCGAAAGAAGAATGAAAGAAAGATAAGATGTTACGGCTTTTGTGTTGGCATATTTCGTGAGTTGGTCGGAGTCTTGAAGTGATCAAATTTGTCAATCAGCAATCAAAGACTCAGAGAAGATTCAAAAGAGCTCAAGTTGACACTCAGTGTTTTGAGTCTTGAAGATTGAAGTTGAAGAATTGTGGGATCATTACATCAATCTCAAGGAAATGGATTCGGATTGATCATGTCGTTTAACTAAATAATTTTGGTGATTCGAATACATTTGTGTAGTTTAGAAACACTTGGATAAGTTTTCATTGCTTAAAAATCAAAAAACAAATTGGATGTTCAGAGTCCGGATCAGAATTCCAGTCCTGAACCAGTCCGGATCAGAATTCCAGTCCGGACCCCGAACTATTTTTTCAGGAAAATTGCTGAAAAAAAGACGACAGTCCTGAACCAGTCCGGATCAGAATTCCAGTCCGGACTGAAATCCACGGTCCGGACCCCGAACCTTGTTTTTTCAGGAATTGCTGAAAAAAGACGACAGTCCTGAACCAGTCCGGACCGTCGTGCGGAAAAATTTCTTTTAAGTCAGTTTTTTATTCTTATCTCTTTCCAAAGGTTTCTAAACTATAAATAGACACTTAGGGTTTCTCAAGAACTACCGATTAATTAATAAAACATTTGAGAGCAACCCTAGAGGCTAGGTTTTTTATCGTTCTTCTTTATAGCCTCTTTTAGGTCAATTCGACGATTCTTCCAAGATCTATCTTTTGTCGAATTGATCTAATCTTTGCTTAGAGATTCCTTCTACAGTTCCTCAATGATAATCTAAGCAAAGGATCACCATCGAAGCTTTTATCAAGTTTGTGTCGTGGATTCGATGTAGCATCGTGGATTCGATGTGTTGAAGGCGTTTCGTGGATTCGAAAAGTGTGCTCGTGGATTCGAGTGCCATTCGTGGATTCAAACGTGTGCAGTGGACGTGCAATCGGTGAGCGCAAGGTCCGAAGAAGTTGAAGGAGGGGTCGAGTCCGTGGAGTCGGTAATCACCTTGTTATTCTTCATTTCTTAGTGGATTGTTATTGCGTGTTGGTCCCGTGGTTTTTCTCCTGGATTGGAGTTTCCACGTAAATCTCGGTGTGCTATTTTTATTTTCCGCGTTGGTTTTTATTTTGCACTGAGATTGGTTTTATAAGTATTACACCTATTCAACCCCCCCTCTAGTTGTTTGATAGTACCTATTTAGATCCTTGTGGATCCTTAAATATATAAAAACCTACAGAAGAAAGAAGAGTGTGAGAGGGAGAGCAAGCAAGCAGCAGCAGTATCAGCCCTCTCTTGTGCTGTGGCCTGTGGAGCTTCAAGGAGAACTTGGAAGGAACTCAAGAGGAGCTTCATCTTCTTCTCATCTCCTTAGTGCAAAGAGCATCAAAGAGGTGAGCTCTAGAGTCAGGGTTCTTTTTTTTTTAGGGTTCCTTATGGGTTCAAACTTTGGGGAAACTGCCAAAATGGGGTTTCTACCCATTTTTAGGGTTGTTCATGAAAGAAAAGAAATCAAAACCTCTCTTTTTAGATCACATTCAAATGGGGGTTTTCATCCCCTTTTCTTTGTCTTGGTCAAAAGAACCAAAGAAAAAGAGACATAAGAGAACTAGGGTTTCTCTTTAGTGGATTGTATGGGATAGAGAAATATTTAAATGATTCCATTATGGTTTCATTGTTGTTTTAGGGCTTCTTGTGAATCAACAAGAGAACTAGCCATCTTCTCCAACCAAGAACAACCAAGGTGGGGGATATTTACCGAAAATGGGTGACCTTTCCTCTTTTTCTTTGCTTTCCATTTTAGAAGCATGATTAATAGGTCACTAATGGGGTATGTATAGTGTGAGAGGCTTTAAAGTCTCTTGAGCATGATGAGTTGTCTAACTCGAGGCATAAGTGCGAAAAGCGCAAGAAAAATTAAGTGGCAAACCCACAATGTTAAATGCTAAGATAACAATGGGTAGATGACTAGGAGAAAACCTAGTGTATATAAGAGTAATGAGTGGGCATTAACTCTAGGATGAACGAGTGGCATATGTAAAAGTTAATTTAAGGGTATGGTGTCACATGTGTATAACTTAGAGTCGCATCTCTAAGGACCGAGATATTGGTTGAGACAAAAGGAAAGAAATGAAATGCTAACCCTAGATCGTGGTCTTAGGGTGTTTGGGTAAAAAGAAGGAATGATCACTTTAACTTCAATGTGAGTTAATAAAAGAAAGTGAAATATGTAAAAGTCCAAGAGACTTTCATTTCACCCTGGGGAATGGACCTAGGACAAGGTGGAATGAATAAAAGAAATGCTTGACGAGCATAATAAGCTAAAAGCTTAAGTGAATGAGAATGCATTAAGTGCAAAGAGGGGCTAGATGCCAAAATGAAAGAAAATAAAAGAGAAAAGAAAAAGATGGACGCACCACGGGGGTAGAACTCGCATTGGAGGATAATGGGATGGACCACCTCCCCGGCTATGACCCCTAAGATAGAGTTCCTCGTGGGCGGGGTAGCACTTGCGTGTACTATCGACAACCTTAGAATATCTCATCTTATGGTAGCATAACTGTCGAGCTGGGGCCGGCCCATTGGGCAAGGTTTCTAAGGGGTAAGCAACTTGAATTAAAACAAAATACAAATATGAATTTTGTGTCAATTGGTTATGTGGCTCGTATGGAACCTAGTGTTAAGCCATGGCAAGGGCTAAGGTCGCATGTGAGCATGTTAGATAGGATTTACAGTTTCCTTATCATGCTTTTAACTATTATATTACTTCCATTGGACCAAGCAGTGCAGGGCATATTTTCTCAGTGGTTAAACCCACTGGGAACTTTTTCGTAGTTCTCATACCTTCGGGTGACTCGCCCAGGTACATCCGGCGAGACGCGCGACAGGGGAAAAGGCCCAGCGACATAGCGACCTAGCAGTCTAGAGTCGCCCTTACATTTTGGAGAGTTTTAACAGTCTCGGGACTCTTCGGCTTCCGCGTCTGATGTCTTGAGATACAAGAAGAATCTTCTAGATTATGTAGTAAAACCTCACGAGGTTTTTCCCCTTGGAGTTTGGTAGTTCTGCAAAGGAGAAATCCGCACAAAAAGTTTAGCTCTTGACAACCTCCCCCACCTAATGCACAGACGCCCTCGCAGTGCGCCGGTGTTGGAATTCTTCAATCATGGTTGAATATTTCCAGAGAGTGTCAGCCTTCTCCCAACTTGCTTCGCCATGTGGGAGGTTCTTCCACTTGACCAGGTATTCGATACTTGGCGGGACACCGCGACGACGGATGGTGCGCGTGTCCAGCAGGGTCTCGACATCCTTGTCAATGGCTGTGGTCATGGTAGCGGGAGCGCACTGCGACACGCTCCTGGTGGGATCCTCGGAGTCGCCATGGAAGGGCCGAAGGCTGCTTGCATGAAAGACTGGATGGATCCGCAAATTTGCCGGTAGTTGTAGTTTGTATGCCGCCTTGCTTGCTCGCTTCACCACAGTGAACGGACCCTCGTACTTCCGTATCAAGCTCCGGTGAATCTTGCGAAATGCTTTAAATTGTTGTGGCTGCAGCTTGACCAAGACTTGGTCTCCCTCAGCGAACTCCAAGGTCGCCGCTTTACATCGACCCACTTCATCATCCGAGCGCCGCTTTTCCAAACAACCCTCGCGATGTCTCCCTTTTCTTGGAGATGCGAGGTGAATTGAAGAGCCACAGGGCTGCGGCCTTGCTCGCCCGCAGCAACAGAGTGGGGACGAGCGGCTGTCTTCCCGTTGCAAGCTCGAACGGGCTGTGGTTCGTAGATTTGCTCCTCCACAATTGTAAGAGAATTGGGCCACATCCAGATGATGTACCCAGTCCTTCTGGCTAGCATTCACATAATGCCTCAAGTATTCCTCCACCAAGGCATTCACCCGCTCCGTCGTGGCCGTCCGTCTGCGGATGAAAACTTGTAGAGAAGAGCAATTCCGACCCCAAGATCCGGAACACCTCTTTCCAGAACTTGCCAGTGAACCTTGGGTCGCGATCGCTCACAATATTTCAGGAATCCCCCAAAACTTTACCACATTGCTGAAGAAGAGCCGCGCTGCTTCCTCCGCCGTGCAATCTGCTGGTGCCGCATGAAGGTTCCGTATTTGGAGAATCGGTCCACCACCACAATAATTGATCCTAACGCACCCACCTTGGGCAGAGCAGAGATGAAGTTGTCGTGCAATGATTGCTTGGTTAAAGTATTTGTCGTGCTCGGAACGCCGTATATATACAAAGGAGGCTCCGCCCGTTCGGGGAGTGAATTTGTATATGTGGCGGGTCTGGTGTGCACCGAAGGCGAGGTTCATTTAAAGAAAAAAAAAATGAATACGTTTTGTCACGCCCCGGGGTCGAAACTGCGACCCGGCTCGCCGACAGATCCGCCATCTGTACGGAAACTGCCGCACAGACGAAGCCTCTACCCTGCAAAAGATCTATAGCTAAACATGTATCAGAGCTGAAATAGAACTAATAGCTACAGAATCAAACACTGAACATCTGAATATAAATATATCCTCAATGCATAGTATCTCAGCTATGAAAAATAAAACAATCCTCACAGATCACTCAGACTGTCCAGTACAAAAGTGGAATCATAAAAGATACAAGGTACATCTACCTCTGACTCTCAAATAAAATGGGTAAGGAGCTACACGGCCACGTCCTCACCTCGATCAGCTGTCTCCGCGCGAACCAAGCCGGAACAGCAACCTCAGGAAACCTGTCACCACAGCGGGTGTGAGAACTACTGCAGAAGGTAGTTCCCAGTGGGTACCGTCACCAATATCCACGGTATGCCCACTAAGTCTACCGCTGCACAAAATAATAGGTATGCAGATAGATAATACGAAAGCTGAAAAGAAACTACAGTTAATATGCCACAAATATCATACTCAAAGAGAATACTAATCGAACCAATAGAACCATCAAACCTTCGCCACTCACTGGGCGGCATCGCCACTCACTGGGCGGCATAACACGGAACTAATAGAACCCTCATGTGAAAACCGCCTCAACAGGCCAAACCATCGCCACTCACTGGGCGGCATCGCCTCTCACTGGGCGGCATCTCACGAAACCGCCTCAACAGGCCAAACCATCGCCACTCACTGGGCGGCATCGCCACTCACTGGGCGGCATCTCACGGAACCGCCTCAACAGGCCAAACCATCGCCACTCACTGGGCGGCATCGCCTCTCACTGGGCGGCATCGCCCATCATTGGGCGGCATCTCACGGAATCGCCTCAATAGGCCAAACCATCACCACTCACTGGGCGGCATCGCCACTCACTAGGCGGCATCGCCCCTCACTGGGCGGCATCTCACGGAACCGCCTCAACAGGCCAAACCATCGCCACTCACTGGGCGGCATCGCCCCTCACTGGGCGGCATCTCACGGAACCGCCTCAACATGCCAAACCATCGCCACTCACTGGGCGGCATCGCCTCTCACTGGGCGGCATCGCCCCTCACTGGGCGGCATCTCACGGAACCGCCTCAATAGGCCAAACCATCACCACTCACTGGGCGGCATCGCCACTCACTAGGCGGCATCGCCCCTCACTGGGCGGCATCTCACGGAACCAATAGAACGCTCCACGACTCAATCTGATAAAACCCATGAAACCCCCAAGACACTAGAAACTCTCCACGGAGTCAAGAAAAATTCCACTCGGCCACCAGGCACGAGGGCACATGCACTCTGAACCCGTCCGACCCTTCTGGGCAATCTAATAATTTAAAAGAATATTTTTAAAGTCAAATTTCCATTAAAACAACTTCGGTGATTTTTAAGACGGTTCAGATGCAGTCTGAATGCCAACTAAATATACGGGCTAGTGTCCAACGATAATAGGAACCTACTAAAAATAATTAGGGGTACAGGTTAGCATTATACAATATTCCAGGCATCTATCAGATTTTTCATTATAATAAAAATACATGCTAGACATACAGGATATTCAAAATACATGCTAGACATACAGGATATTCATGCAGAAGCATTAGGGGACATTCAATAAAGTTTGGAAGACTTCCAACCCACCTGGAACGCTTTCCGCAGGCAAACGCTGAAGTCGATGAAGCGCCGCACCGTCACTGTCAGAAACTGCCGGAACGCCCAAAAAATCGCGCCGCACGCGCTCGCGCTGCCGCGGTCCTCGGGAAAATCCCCCGGAAGCTCAATCATTCCTCTCGAGTCCGCAAAAAGAAAATCCGGCGCGCTCCGGCTCCTCGCTGTCAACTCACAGCACTCACGCAAGCAACCTCGGCTCCGCGTAGTAAAAACCCAAGCCTCAGCCAACAGCACTCAAGTGGCTCCCAAGGTGCAGGCATGGAACGAGATGGAAGGAAATAAAAATCCATTCAGCTCAAACTTAAGTAAATCCATCAATAAAATCCCAAAAAATCCATGCTTGAAACAAATCCAACAACGTACCTCACAGCCGACACGCGCGCGGCTTCGTCCAGTTCCGAGCATCAAGACCACACAAGGACACCCTTGCTTGCTTTTCTTTTATTCCCTCTTCTTCTCTTTTCTTTTCCTTAATTTTTTTCTCATTTCTTTTCTCTCTTTCTTTTCCTCTCTCTCTTTTCCTCTCTCTGTACCCCCAGGAAGAAGGGAGGAGGAGGAGTCCACATATAAATAGACAAAGGGAGTCCACAGGGTGAATTGGAGGGTTGGCACAGTGAAAAGACCAAAATGCCCAAGCTTAACAACACCAAAGGACCAAAGGCCCGCTCAGAGGCCCACGAGCGCGGCGCCCACTTGCTGCGCGCGCTCACTGCGCGCGCCCGCATGCAGCGCGCGCCCTCATGCGCGCGCCCGCATGCTCGCCGCTTGCCGGCCTCATGCGCGCGGCCGCATGCGCGCGCCGCTCGCAGCGGCAGCGCGCGGCGCCCAAGCGCGCCGGCACAGCAACCTCACCGGCCGCGCGCGGCGCCTTTGCGCGCCCGCGCGGCACCCTCTGCTGGGCATTCCTCCACTCCGGGACAGCAAAAACAACCAAATCAGCAACTAGAAAGATCCAAATTAACTCCATAAATCGAAACCAAGCTTTCTCTTTCTCTCACTAGAAAATTGCAATGTGCCTCCATGAGGATTGACGCGCGTGCGCTCCGCTCGGCTCCACTCGGCTACTAGCGATAGAATCGCGCCGTCAAGACGATTAAAACCCTCTTTTACTTTCTTTCAATTCATCTTATTTTTCTCCTCCTTCCCATTTCTCTCATTCCTCTGTTTGAGGAAGAAATCCTCTGTTTGAGTCTTTGGAGAAGACGATGACATGGCAACATAATTAATTAGTGCTAGTGCATGGTCCATGGTGTAAAGGACCTCATACCTTTTCCAACACCCACCTTAATTCCATCCATACACCAACACACTCTCTTTCAAATACCTTCCTTTCTTTAATTAAATTTTTTTTTTCTTTTCTTTCAATCAAATACAACACAGACCAAATCCACCAAAGCCACTAATTAAATAAATAATTTAATTAATCCAAATAAGCCAACTCCAAATCACTTTTTACCTTCGGGGTCTCCGCACCGGCCTGAGACCTCCCGAACTCCGCTGTAATCTGAAAATACACACGTCCACAGTTTTTCCCCCTCAAAAAGCTCAACGGTGGAGACGGTGTGCTCAATTCAAAAACCGGCTCCAAAATCGTCAGTTCCAATTCACTTTTCGCCCTCGGGTCCTCCGCGTCAGTCCGGAACCTCCCGAACTCCGCTGTAAAGATAAAGTATACCTGTTCCAAGCATTTTCCAATTTTCTGCACTCCACTGTGAAGCGAGGCTTCCCCGAAGCCAGTCCTCTATGGCGCACAATGCTCAGAAGACTCCGATTCAAGCCAGGGCTTCCGCGTTGATCCGAATCAACCCGAACTCAACTATAAACAAATATGAAACACGCCCAAGGCGATTCTCCACACCACGCCATCTTGCGAGGTCGGTGCGCCATCCGAAATCCCGATACTCCACATGTCTCCCTTCCTTTAAAAAGGTTTCGTCCTCGAAACCCAAAATAAATCCAAATCTCAGGAGAATGTCTCGATCAAATAGGAATAGAAAACACTCAACTCATCCTCAGGCTCTAACAGTGGTCGCTCTCACTCATCACGATGACTCCACTTAACCTTCACACCCAAGGTATATCTCGAGATTAAACACATTCTTTTGCCTTCACAAGTAGGAATTGCATTGGCCACTCCAGATGTCACAAATCCTCATCCATCTCTAACGGAGTGAAGTCCAAAACATGCCAAGGATCTAAACACACATCCTTCAGCCAGATAATACCCGCGGGCCAACTTCCGCGTAAACTCAAAACTATACAAATCCCCGCGGTTAATGGCTTCCAAAAATCAGGGTCTCCAATACCAACTTTCGTCCTCTATTGGCATACTCCTACGTGCTCCTTAGCAACCACATGCTCAAAATTCTACAATTACACTCTCACAATCCCCCCCACAGGGAAGAAATTCAAAATCGGGAATATTCCCCCAAATTTCCAACTCTCCTAGATAAGGCGTAACTGACCATAAAGCCCTTGCCGGAATAATGCATCATACACCCTTGAAAATTCTATCCCCCGGCGTTATCTCAAAACAAACATTCTGAGTTTCCAAGTACTTCAGGTTCGAGGATCCACGAATAACTCAATTCTCTCTTTATCGCCGGCAACATCTACATCAAAGCTGGCATCCTCCTTAGCTTTATCTCTTCCAAGCTACACTGACCTTGCATATTCCAAGAGCTTCTAACCTCTGTCATTAACATAGGTCTAGGCCCAACCCAAACGGTGAATCACTCTTCGTTGGGTCCTCTGACTCTCTGGTAGCTTGTCATCACATGGCCTAACCACAAAAATTTCCCTGAAGTCCAAATGCAACTCTCACCACATGGGCATACAACTTCTCTCTCTTAGTAGTTGCACGCACTATCCTCAAGCTCTACGTCACCTTAGAACCCGATCCAAATATAATCAAATCCAACGGCCCAGTACAAAGATCAAAACTCAACAACTGGTACCACAACTCGGTGTAGAGCTCGAACTCACGCCGACACAAACAACCCCGGTCCAAGTACCGCTGGAATACCCAATTCCTCAAATCCAATAAGGCCGCAGGGCCTTAGTCAATACCGCTTGACCTTGTTGCAAGCTCAAAATGCCCTTAATCAGTTCCTGCACACCATCAGGGCACTGCCCTCGGCTGTAAGGTTTCATAGTGCTACCAATCTCAGAAAAGGCATCTGCCGAAATTCAATCCAAACCTGTCTGTGCTCAAACCGTTATAGAACCCTCACCGTGGTGCACTCACAACGTGGCAACACTGCCGGTACCAATGGTAAGGCAACAACTCAAGTATCAATCCCTCAGATCCTCACTGTCGTATCCCCACGACGTGGTACTGGGTCACACAGACCACCCAATCCATCAAATCCCACAACTGTGCTATCGGCTCTCTTTCTATGTCTCACGGTAACACTCCAAGAGATGCTGCCGAAGTCGGCGCGGTTTCCAAACCACGTTGATCACTATTTCGATCTCAATCTCACCAAATGGCGGCTTCGAAATCAAATCTGGTAAACTCTCACTCGAGATCACTCGGCAATAAAAGATAATTCTTAGTCTCGGTGCCGCCGTAGGCCACTTCTCAATAGTCGCTAACAAGCGATACAACCACAACTCAACCTCTGTCGTGCTCTAGCATCCTCTCTAAACACACTCCTCCTGGCCAGGTCCACGGAGAGTCATTCTCTTTTTTTTTTTTTTTTCGACAATCCTTGATAGCATAACGTTGGGATGTCCAATCCCTATCCAACCCCATAACATCATCTTGGAGCTGATGTAGGGACTAACACTCTAGGATGAAATCCAAGGTCCTACTGCACTGGGCGGGACTGGCAACACCTATCCATGTGCTATACGTGATCTGGAGCCTGATCCTCACGTGCATAAGCCAACAATCCCATCTCCGGTCTACACGATGCTATCCATGCTCTACTAAAACACACCCAAGCGGCGTCGGCATCAACATGCTCTATCTGTCTCGGCGTCACGGCTTTATCAGCCTACCGGTAAGTCGGACGAACCTCTATATCCTGAAGGGATAGAGGGGTGCCGTCGCAAGCGGCGAATCCTCGAGCACCACTCAGGGACACTCTGCTTGAAAATATCCTGGCTATCCACATAACAAGCATCGCTCCTTCCGAGATCACTCTATGGCGATGAATGCGGCCACCGCAAAAGGCACAATCATACCAATACTGCCACTGGTGTCTCGACTGTCGAGAACCTCCTGGTCTCCGTCTCCTCTGAGACATAAGACCCTAAACTGGAATCATGGCAACTTCAATCCACTCGGCTGTCCCAAAATCAAACGATGCCGGACGTCTCTCCCCGGAGCTAATCCCTCGCTCTTCGTCCCTCTTGGACGATGATCACAGATCCTCAGTCAATCCATCGAGTATGCACAATCGCTGCATCTGAAGTCGGCACTCGCCGAGAATACACCAAGTGATAGACATCCCGATGCAGTCCCGTCTCAAACAGTTCAACCTTCTGGGCCCCATCCTGGGCAACAAGAGTACACTGCTCAACAATCGCAGAAACTCGCTCCAGGTCATCAACTGCGCTGCCGGTGGTCCAACCGGACGAACTCGACGCCACCAACCCTCGGCGTCCCTATCCAAAGTGCGCAACCAGGTGCACCTGATACTTTTCCCACAGCAGCAATCCAGTTCTCGGCCTCCCAAGGCTCCAAACTCTGCCCTGAAAACTGCGGGGGATGGAACCGGATGAAGTACCAACAACCGATCAGCAAGCTCTCACTACTCCTGCACTACTCACGGTGCGATCTGGGTCGAAGTCGACGATGTCGCGGCCGGGGGTACTACTGGCGATGCCCCGGGATATGCTATCTGCTCAAGAATGCGCATCACGCGCTCCATGTTCTCTTCCTGGCGCCGCATCGCCTCAAACGTCTGGGCTACTTGGGCTCGTAACTCACAGACCTCGCTCTGCTCTGTCCATTCAGCCTCCCACTGATCGGGCTTCTCATCCAAGGTCGAACACGTCCTCGCCCCCGCACAACGTCTCGGAAGCATCAAAACCACTGCAGCAGAACAAACATTAAGACCAAACTCTCACGTCCCAATCAAGCGAAAGTCTAAAACATGTTACCCGTTCTAAAGCATTATGTTGTCTGCAGCCAACATAACCACTTTAGAGAATTAACATGTAAGGTCACTCGCCCCAATCCTCTAGGGGAGGTACAAACTCAATCAGGACTCTCGCTAAAGTCACGTCCCTCACGACAGTCATCCTACTGTCCAACCAATAGCCTAGGGTCACTAAGTTCTCAACGACCTATATTCCTAGGCTCTGATACCACCTAAATCTGTCACGCCCCGGGGTCGAAACTGCGACCCGGGCTCGCCGACAGATCCGCCATCTGTACGGAAACTGCCGCACAGACGAAGCGTCTACCCTGCAAAAGATCTATAGCTAAACATGTATCAGAGCTGAAATAGAACTAATAGCTACAGAATCAAACACTGAACATCTGAATATAAATATATCCTCAATGCATAGTATCTCAGCTATGAAAAATAAAATAATCCTCACAGATCACTCAGACTGTCCAGTACAAAAGTGGAATCATAAAAGATACAATGTACATCTACCTCTGACTCTCAAATGAAATGGGTAAGGAGCTACACGGCCACGTCCTCACCTCGATCAGCTGTCTCCGCGCGAACCAAGCCGGAACAGCAACCTCAGGAAACCTGTCACCACAGCGGGTGTGAGAACTACTGCAGAAGGTAGTTCCCAGTGGGTACCGTCACCAATATCCACGGTATGCCCACTAAGTCTACCGCTGCACAAAATAATAGGTATGCAGATAGATAATACGAAAGCTGAAAAGAAACTACAGTTAATATGCCACTAATATCATACTCAAAGAGAATACTAATCGAACCAATAGAACCATCAAACCTTCGCCACTCACTGGGCGGCATCGCCACTCACTGGGCGGCATAACACGGAACTAATAGAACCCTCATGTGAAAACCGCCTCAACAGGCCAAACCATCGCCACTCACTGGGCGGCATCGCCACTCACTGGGCGGCATCTCACGAAACCGCCTCAACAGGCCAAACCATCGCCACTCACTGGGCGGCATCGCCACTCACTGGCGGCATCTCACGGAACCGCCTCAACAGGCCAAACCATCGCCACTCACTGGGCGGCATCGCCTCTCACTGGGCGGCATCGCCCCTCATTGGGCGGCATCTCACGGAACCGCCTCAATAGGCCAAACCATCACCACTCACTGGGCGGCATCGCCACTCACTAGGCGGCATCGCCCCTCACTGGGCGGCATCTCACGGAACCGCCTCAACAGGCCAAACCATCGCCACTCACTCGGCGGCATCGCCCCTCACTGGGCGGCATCTCACGGAACCGCCTCAACAGGCCAAACCATCGCCACTCACTGGGGCGGCATCGCCTCTCACTGGGCGGCATCGCCCCTCACTGGGCGGCATCTCACGGAACCGCCTCAATAGGCCAAACCATCACCACTCACTGGGCGGCATCGCCACTCACTAGGCGGCATCGCCCCTCACTGGGCGGCATCTCACGGAACCAATAGAACGCTCCACGACTCAATCTGATAAAACCCATGAAACCCCCAAGACACTAGAAACTCTCCACGGAGTCAAGAAAAATTCCACTCGCCACCAGGCACGAGGGCACATGCACTCTGAACCCGTCCGACCCTTCTGGGCAATCTAATAATTTAAAAGAATATTTTAAAGTCAAATTTCCATTAAAACAACTTCGGTGATTTTTAAGACGGTTCAGATGCAGTCTGAATGCCAACTAAATATACGGGCTAGTGTCCAACGATAATAGGAACCTACTAAAAATAATTAGGGGTACAGGTTAGCATTATACAATATTCCAGGCATCTATCAGATTTTTCATTATAATAAAAATACATGCTAGACATACAGGATATTCAAAATACATGCTAGACATACAGGATATTCATGCAGAAGCATTAGGGGACATTCAATAAAGTTTGGAAGACTTCCAACCCACCTGGAACGCTTTCCGCAGGCAAACGCTGAAGTCGATGAAGCGCCGCACCGCTCACTGTCAGAAACTGCCGGAACGCCCAAAAAAATCGCGCCGCACGCGCTCGCGCTGCCGCGGTCCTCGGGAAAATCCCCCGGAAGCTCAATCATTCCTCTCGAGTCCGCAAAAAGAAAATCCGGCGCGCTCCGGCTCCTCGCTGTCAACTCACAGCACTCACGCAAGCAACCTCGGCTCCGCGTAGTAAAAACCCAAGCCTCAGCCAACAGCACTCAAGTGGCTCCCAAGGTGCAGGCATGGAACGAGATGGAAGGAAATAAAAATCCATTCAGCTCAAACTTAAGTAAATCCATCAATAAAATCCCAAAAAATCCATGCTTGAAACAAATCCAACAACGTACCTCACAGCCGACACGCGCGCGGCTTCGTCCAGTTCCGAGCATCAAGACCACACAAGGACACCCTTGCTTGCTTTTCTTTTATTCCCTCTTCTTCTCTTTTCTTTTCCTTAATTTTTTTCTCATTTCTTTTCTCTCTTTCTTTTCCTCTCTCTCTTTTCCTCTCTCTGTACCCCCAGGAAGAAGGGAGGAGGAGGAGTCCACATATAAATAGACAAAGGGAGTCCACAGGGTGAATTGGAGGGTTGGCACAGTGAAAAGACCAAAATGCCCAAGCTTAACAACACCAAAGGACCAAAGGCCCGCTCAGAGGCCCACGAGCGCGGCGCCCACTTGCTGCGCGCGCTCACTGCGCGCGCTCACTGCGCGCGCCCGCATGCAGCGCGCGCCCTCATGCGCGCGCCCGCATGCTCGCCGCTTGCCGGCCTCATGCGCGCGGCCGCATGCGCGCGCCGCTCGCAGCGGCAGCGCGCGGCGCCCAAGCGCGCCGGCACAGCAACCTCACCGGCCGCGCGCGGCGCCTTTGCGCGCCCGCGCGGCACCCTCTGCTGGGCATTCTGTTGGGTCGTATATAATACGGATCTAAATAGGGGAAGAAACACCTAGAGGGGGGTGAATAGGTGTAAACGTATAAACACTCCAAAAATCGTTGCGATAAAACCCAATGCGGAAAATAAAATAACACGCAAGATTTTTACGTGGAAAACTCCATCACCGGAGTAAAAAACCACGGGACCGATAACACGGCAGAAATCCACTAGAATTAAAACACGTACAAGGTGATTTACCGTACACACTTACGACTCAACCTTTTCCATACGCTCCTAGAGGATCTTCTCCGCTCGCTCCAGACGCTTCTCGAATCCACGATCTGCGCCCAACGCCGAATCCACGGCGTCCAACGTCGAATCCACGACGTCCGACCGAATCCACGGTCTTCACCCAATAGCACCGTTCGAATCCACGAACGTGCCTCGCTCCGAATCCACGAGAGCGATTGAACCTTGAATCCACAAGGACACGCGAATCCACGCGCCGATTTTTGGGGTAAATCGTTGTTTTTGGGTGGTGATGATCCGCCGAATACTTAGATCAAAGATAGATCGGAAATACCATCTAAGTATTCATTAGTTTGATTCAACTCAGGATGTGAATATGAAAACCTAGAATCAAACTAATCAATATAGATGAAGAAACATAGAGTATTCTCTAATGATTTCCTTTCTTCTCTATATGTGGATCTATAGCCGTATAAGATGATACAAGAAAATGACGGCTATGTGGATTCACCCTAGAAAGAAAGACATAGGGTCTATTTATAGGTTAGAAACCCTAGGAAGGAGATAAGAATCAAAAACCTGCCATTTCTGGATTTTTACGGACGGCGATCCGGATCGTGATAACTAGGATCCGGATCGTCATAACGAAACAGCCAATTCCAGAAAAACGAAGGTTCGGGATCCGGATCATGTGACTACGATCCGGATCGTTCATACAGTTCACCAAACATCAACGTTCGGGATCCGGATTGCGAAGCAAGATCCGGATCGTTCAAGGTAGATGGTAAACTCAACGTTCGGGATCCGGATCAAGAGACTACGATCCGGATTGCGACGATGTATGAACGAACCACCTTCGGGATCCGGATCGAACAACCTGATCCGGATCCTGAACATGTCCCAAGTCCAGTTTTTGATTTTTATGCAATGAAAGATTCTTCCAAGTGTTTCTACACTACAAGAAGTATTCGGATCACACAAATTCTTTAGTTAAACATACCTGATCCTTTTGAATTCTTCTTTCTTGAGATTGAGTTAAATGATCCAACTTTCTTCACCTTCAATCTTCAAGACTTGAGACTTTCACGAAACTACGCCAACTCAAATTCCGTAACAATCTCCCCCTTTGGCGGTTTCGTGACAAAACATAGATCCACTAAAGAAAATTCAAAAAGATATTTTTGTTGCTATCACCATACAACAAAAATTTACAATGGAGATCCAAAATACAATACATGAGTTAAACTCCTAAAACAGACTCTAGACTTAGACATCTGTACTCTCTGCAAAAAGAAATCATTCTTGACAAAAGAAATCGTTAGATACCTCAAGAATTTTGTATTATTCAAAAACCACAAACAGAGATGAAGTTTAAACTCATTTATACTTACCATGACATTTATATTCAGATATGTAAACTGATCATAGTTAAAAAAACACCAACATATCTTCTTTGCACGTAAAAACCAAATGTCATGAACATGTTTGTGACAAACTTATATATATATAGATATGTAATTGATCAGAGTTAAGAACCAACATATCTTCTATGCAATCAAAAACCAAGTGTCACAAACTTGTTAGTGAACATCAACTTGTTAGTTATATTACATGCCCAAATAGTTAGCAAATAGTTAGTCGAGGCATGCATTCATACAGACGAAAAACCTCAAGTTGAGATCATACTTACCTTTGTGTTTCAACTTACCTTTGATGTTCCAACACATCATCATGTTCAATCAATCATTGTTCAAGTTCTCTATAAACTCTCTCCCCCTTTTTGTCACAAAATTAGCCAAAAACACAAAAATTTAAGGAGAGTTAAAGATTTCAAAAATTGTTCCGAAAAATAAGAACTAGAACTAAAAGTAAGTCCTAAAAGCTGAACTAAAGTCTAAAAAGATAAAATCCTGCACAAATCTGCACAAAAATTGTTAAAGCACAAATTAGTCATCCGAGTCTGAGTCCTCAGACGCACTATATCCCATCTTAGTGAACATGTTCTTGATCAACTTCCTCATTGAATTTACTTTCTTGGTCAATGTAATTTGGGATGCCGTTATGATCTCGAGTTCTTCAGACATTCGCCTTTGTTCTGATGCTTGTTGAGACGGTGAGGCCGAGGTGCCGACACAAGGTTTCTTTCCAGTGGAATGTGTCGGAGTAACATGTGGTAATTTATGAAGTGACTTCACAATCGTTGACTCATCTATCATCCCCCAACAGTGTTGATAAGATGTCGAGCTTATATCAATGTCAAACTTTTGTAAGATCCTCATGATGATTAACGGAAACGGAAGTCGCTCAGAAGGATGAGGATGCACAATATATCTTGACATTCTATTCCAAATTATGTAGGGGATATTCATGTTCAATCCTACAGCCTCAGAGGGATGACCTAAGAGATATAGGAACAGCAGTCTCTCCCATCTCACGACCTTAGTCTGCATGTTAGGTAGAATGTTGTAACACGTGATGAAATTTAGAAATCGGTACTCCAGTCGAAGATGTTTGGATTTTACACTTTTACCATTAGCTGAATTCGTTCCTTCCAAACAAATTTTATCTTTCACTGTTCGCCACAAGGCATTCGTCAAACTTTTGCCTTTCAAAAAGTTGACCCCCGATGTGTTAGATTCCATTCCAAGAACTTCGCCAATTAGCTGCGGAGTGATTTTAAGTTTCATCCCATGGATAATTGTATAGAAATGCATTGATCCATGTTCTCCTTCTTGAAGATGTGTTGCATTCGTGTAAAAGGTCCTTACACGATACAAACAATACCCAAGTAGTTCGGGGAATCGGCAGACTTGGATGAGATTAGCTTGCTCAATCAAGGTTCCAAACTCAGGTGAGTGATTTCGGAGAGCTTCAATGTTGACATGACGTTCACCGATGCATTCACGACGTTCAAACGCTCGAACGCGATCCATGCTGACGAACACTCCTTCCACGCGAGGCGGGGAGTCAGGAACTATCGGTGTGTTAAAATCAGCGTCTCGTCGTAGTCCAAAACGTCTAGTTACTCGTTTCCTTTTCACAGAGATGGTTGGTTTAGTCATAGGCGCTTTTCCTTTGTCCATGGGTGCTTTTCCTTTTGAAGCATCGGACGCCTTTTGTTCAGGCAATGATTCATCATCATCTGTCAATGCAGTCCAATCTATCTCGTGACAATCCACCTCTGTATCACTGACCTCGACAAATTCACCTTTTTGTTGTGTTTTCTTAGCTCTCTTTAATTTGTTTGTGGCCCGAGTGTGCACTATTGTGACCAACAAAAGAATGATCCATGAGAATCCCATTGATCCAAGTGCTTTGAGAAGATTTAAATCCTGTGAAGACCAACTCAAGAACACAAAAATTCTTAGTTTTCAAAAATTGAAAAATTATATCCAAAGAATCATAATCATGTAGAGAGACTAAGAATCAAATTAGTTTTGCAAAAAGGACTTTTAAAAATAGATCAATTGCATGAATTTCGAAAATCCTTATTATATGCCCTAAAACCGAAATTTTAGAAATCGAAGCCTAAAAATCCGTTAATCAGGAGAAAACCTAGCATATAATCAAAACTAAACAACCCAGAGTTCTTATTTCAAAAGAAATTTGATCAAAAACCATCCACAAACAAAATCAATCCAAGAATTTCGTACGTTTGAGGAGGAAAAGAGAAAAACGGTGAAAAACCGAGATTTTGATCAATAAAACTTACTTGGAGTTGAAGAACCTGAGTTTGAAAGCTTCCAAGGAGGATGAAATCTAGAGAGAAGCGCTCTGGAAACTTTTGAACAAAAGATTGGAGTAAAAGAAATCAAAACCCTTTTGTTCCTTATAAAAACCTAGCCGCGATCCGGATCCTCCCGAGCTTGCGATCCGGATCGGCTACCCGCAGTGAGAAACTGCGTTCGGGATCCGGATCGGCAGGTCCAATCCGGATCGTCAGCCCGCAGGAGAAAACCTGCGTTCGGGATCCGGATCACCTTGCCCGATCCGGATCGGCCCCAACTTTTTCTTTAGAAAAATTTCAGAGAAATTCAAGAAAAAAACCAGAAAAAGATTGTAAGCACAAAGGTGTATCAACTTTAAACAAAAAGCATCGTTTCACACAACAAGAATTAGATTATGCTAAATCTATCAGTAATATCCAAAAATGAAACGAAAATTTACAAGAATTAAATCCCTTAAAGTTGAACACTTTCAATCACATCTAACTTGATCTTATGAGTAATGCCTTTATCAAATAATCAATTCGGTAAAGAAAATGAAATACAAAGATCAATAGATGTTTGAAATCCCAAATATAGTAGATAATATTTCTAGACAATCTGTTGAAGAGAGTGGCTCTTTGAGCATCTTTCTTTAAAATCCCACCTTATACCAACCTTGAAATTTGACAGAGTCAAGTATTTCAACATGCATTTTACTTAATCAAAAATTTGAACAACCATGCTTGGTATACATGTGGTAGCTGCACACAATACTCGGACGACCGAGGTGGTAGCTCTTTCCTCCATGTGGTGGTAGTTTTCACACTCCTCATTGGGATGTAACTCTTTCCACATCTTTTGAGCATTTTACATTATCTTTGACTCCCCCTCAATTGGCTATCAATTATTTAAGATATAAAGTATTCAACCAAAAATTGATCTCGATTTCATACTCGACTAAACAGTCAAATAAGATAATGACTATACCAAGAGATCATAGAGAGAGAGAAATTGACTTTGATCACTTTAGAAGATGATTTAATTAACATAAATGATCATTGCAACAGTGAAATATTATGATGGCAAAAGCATAATAAATTTCTAAATGTGCGAAAAGATGCAATTAAAGTCAATTATGATCTATGCTCAATTAATGTCCTATGTACAAACATAGATAAAGAACAAAACAAAAACAAATACAAAACCTATCCTAAGCAAAGATTTCAAAAAGAAGATTATTTCAAGGAAAGCATCCCAATTGCTTTTCGTAAATGAATAAAACGTTTTTGATCCAAAGGTTTTGTTAAAATGTCAGCTAATTGATCCTCAGTTGAAATATATGAAAGTTGAAGAGTATTTGATTCAACTAGCTCTCTAAGAAAATGATATCTAAGTTCAATATGTTTTGTTCTAGAGTGCAACACAGGGTTTTTAGAAATGTTAATTGCACTTGTGTTGTCACAAAGAATTGTTACCGAAGATGCTGAAATGCGGAAGTCACTCAATACGCTTTTCATCCAAATGAGTTGAGTTGAGCAACTTCCAGCTGAAATGAATTCCGCTTCGGCAGTCGAGAGTGCTATGCAATTCTGCTTTTTACTGTGCCATGCAACAAGGCAATGGCCTAGATAGAAGCATGCACCACTCGTGCTTTTCCGATCATCCACTGATCCTGCCCAATCGGCATCTGAGTATCCAACAATATCCAAACTTGTTCCCATAGGATACCAAATTCCGAAATTAATTGATCCTTTGATATACCGGATGATCCGTTTCACCGCTTTCAGGTGAACCTCCTTTGGTGCTGATTGATATCTTGCGCAAATCCCAACACTAAAGGATATATCCGGGCGACTAGCCGTGAGGTAAAGTAGACTTCCAATCATACTTCTATACAGTTTCTCGTCTACATTCTCACTATGTGATTCACTTCCAAGTCCCTTGTGGCTAGTTCCCATTGGAGTTGGAAAATCTTTACAATTTTCTAGATCAAACTTTTTGACCAACTCCAGTGCATACTTGGATTGACTCAAGTGAATACCTTCATCATTTTGTTTAATTTGCAATCCAAGAAAATAAGACAGTTCGCCCATCATGGACATCTCAAATTCGCTTTCCATGGTCTCCGCGAATTTAGAAGCATCATTATCTTTTGTTGCACCAAATACAATGTCATCAACATAGATTTGTGCTACAATGAAATTATTTTGATAATGCTTCACAAAGAGAGTCCTGTCAGCTCCCCCTCGAGTATAGCCCTTCTCCAAAAGGTGCTTTGTTAACCTTTCGTACCATGCTCGCGGTGCTTGTTTCAGACCGTAAAGAGCCTTTTTCAAACGAAAAACATGGTTAGGTTGTTTATGATCTACAAAACCTTTCGGTTGAGCTACATAAACTTCCTCATTTAAAAACCCATTTAGAAATGCGCTCTTGACGTCCATTTGAAATAATTTGATTTTAAAATGACAAGCAATAGCAAACAATATACGAATGGACTCGAGTCTAGCTACAGGGTCGAAAGTTTCGTCAAAGTCTATACCTTCTACTTGAGAGTAGCCTTGAGCAACTAGTCGTGCCTTGTTCCTGATGATAGTACCATCTTCATCTTTCTTGTTCTTGAAGATCCATTTGGTACCTATCACATTATGTTGCTTTGGAGGCTTCGTTAATTCCCAGACTTTGTTTCGCTCAAATTGATGGAGCTCTTCCTGCATTGCTTTAATCCAGTAGTCATCCTGAAGAGCTTCATCTATTGTCTTTGGTTCGATTAAGATACGTAGCAAGCAAATCCGCAAACCAACTGCCTTCGAGTTCTAACTCCTTCTTGTGGATCTCCAATGATGTTCGATTCCGGATGATCCTTGGAGATTCGTAGCGTTTGTTGAAACGGAGTACTCGGAGGTACACGAGATGATTCCTGCACATCAGATAAACTAGAAGAACCATTAGATGCATCATTAATATTGGAAGTGTTATTATGAGAAGATGCACTAGCAGGAGAATCATCATCTAGAGAGATATCGAGGGTAGATTTTTCAGATTCAAAATGAGAAGCTTCATCTACTTTAACATTTATAGATTCTACGATCGTCTTAGATTCAATGTTAAATACTCGATATGCTCTGCTATTCGTAGAATAACCCAAAAAGATCCCTTCATCACTTCGAGAGTCGAACTTCCAAGATTTTCACGGTCACGTAAGATGTAACATCGACTCCCGAAGATACGAAAGTGCTTGATATCCGGTTTTCTACTAAACCACAGCTCATATGGTGTATTCAAGGTTCCTGGGCGCAAATACACTCTGTTAATGACATAGACAGCGGTGTTCACAGCTTCAGCCCAAAAATGTAGCGGTAATTTCCGGCTATGAAGCATCACACGCGCCATCTCTTGAACAACCCTGTTTTTGCGCTCAACAACACCATTCTGCTGAGGTGTATAGGGTGCCGAGAATTCATGTTTAATGCCATTTGAAGTACAAAAGTCAATGAATTTTGAATTTATGAATTCTCCACCTCTATCACTTCTAACACGAATGATCTTTTCATTCTTTTCAATCATAATACGATGGCAAATCTCATGAAAAGAGTCAAACGTATCAGCTTTCTCTCTCAAAAATGCTACCCAAGAAAACCGAGAGAAATCATCAACCAATAAAAAGATGTACCATTTACCTCCCAAAGATGGTTGACGGGTCGGCCCCATTAAGTCCATGTGCAAAAGTTCCAAGGGCCGTTTGTACCAACGTGGTTCAAGTTCTTGTGTGCAGTCCTAGACTGTTTTCCCTTTTGGCAACCACCACACACAACGTTTTGTTTAAATAAAAGCTTTGGAATCCCCTTGACCACGTCCTTGTTTGAAATTCTAGTAAGTTCCTTAAAATTTAAGTGACCTAGCCTTTCATGCCAAAGAGTTTCATTATTCAAAGCGGCTAAGTTACAATTTTCAGAAAATTTGTTAGGAACAACATAACAATTGTTTTCAGATCTAACCCCTTTTAGAAAGAAAGCATGGTCCTTATCAGTTACAACGCATTCAACCGATGGAAAAGTTAACTGAAAAAACCATTGTCGCAAAGTTGACTTATGCTTATGAGGTTAGTCTTAAGGCCATCAACAAATAAGACGTTTTTCAAAATCGGGCCATCTGGAATAGCTACCGTCCCTTTTCCAACAATTTTGGAAGATCGACCGTCTCCGAAAACAACGTGTCCTCCGGAGATTTTCTCAAGATTTTGAAAACTATTTTTGTCACCGGTCATGTGACGGGAACACCCGCTATCCAGATACCAAGACGAGCTATCATATGCATGCAAGGAAATATTGGAAACAAGACAAGGGAAAATTTCACCTTTGCGCACCCAAACCTTTTTGAAATGCGTCTGTAATGGTCGTGAAGTTTTGTGCCTAGGTGAAAGCGTCTTGTTAAAACGATTGTTGCTCCTTGATGAAGTCGTCTTGTGCGGTGAACTACCAAGTCTCTTTTCATTTGAAAAGTTTTGCTTTGATTTCCGGAAAGGAGCCTTTTTGGTAGTTGATGCAAGAGGTGCTTGAGATGAGCGTTCGACTCCCGTCTTGCAATATCTTCTTATGTGCCCTGAAACACCACAACGAAAACATACCTTAGATCTTGACGATCCCAAAGAGGATGAAGTAGGTTTGTTGTCGTTGTTTGTCTTGAATTCCGGTGTCGGAGGAGGAGATACCGACTGAGGCACAAAAACTGTCTCACTCGAACTTGGACTGTTTCCAGTTGAGTGTATCCGAGGCCGAACCTATTTGATTGACCAAGACCAAGAAGTCTATCCAACTTACTCCTTCCTGAAGAGAATCGCTGTAAGTCATTCTTGAGTTGGAAAATGGTCTTTGTCATTTCCAGGTTATCCTGTCGAGCCTCGTTGTAGAGCTTTGAAAAGTGATTCGCGTTATCCACCAGATTTGTATGTTCCTTTTCAAGTTGCTCATTGGACTCTTGAAGGGAAGCATTTTCTTTTATCAGGTTTTCCCTTTCCACTTCAAGAGCGTTTGAGAGAGAAGTCGCTCTTTTTGCTTCTTCTTCGAGATCATGCAATCTCCCTCTCAAACTCTTGTTTGCTTAGCCACTTTCTTTGAGTCCCTCAAAAGTCTGTGGTAGGCTAGAGCAAACTCTTCACCTTCCGAATCATCCGATTCATTGTCCATTGCATTCTTTTCAACAGTGGAGTTGGACAATGATTCAGACGTACTTGCCATAAAGCACATGAATGGTGAAGATGTGGACGCGTGGAATGCCGTGGAGCTCTTTTCTTCATCACTCGAAGACGACTCATTTGACGTTGAGTTGTCATCCCAAGTGACGACTTGCATCGCCTTCTTCTTTGCCGGATACTTGTTAGGACACTCCGTTGCAATGTGGCCGTAGCCTCGACATTTGAAGCATTGCAGTTGTCCTTCTGAACTTTTCTTATCCTTTGAGAAGTTCTCCTGCTTTCTTGACTTGTGACTTGGAGTACCCTTGCCTTTGTTCGACTTTCCGAAGGATGGAGATTTGCTTGAATTACCCCTTCGGAAGTTGCGGCGAAACTTCCTTGTCAAGAGAGCGAGCTGCTTCTCAAATTCCTCCATAGAAAGGTTCTCGTCATCGTCCGAGGAGGATGTATCCGCGTCTTCTTCCTTAGTTGTTTTCAACGCATAACCTGAAGACTTAGAAGTGGATGCTTTTCCAGAAGAATTGTTAGTATTGAAAGTCATTTCATATGTTTGTAATGAACCAACTAATTCTTCTACACGTATTTCGTCCGGGTGTTTAATAGTTTCAATGGCAGTAACCTTTGGGCGAAATCGTTCAGGAAGAGTTCTTAAGATTTTTCTTACAATCTTAAATTCTGGAATCTTCTCTCCCAGATTAGCACATGAGTTTACGATGTCTTGCAATCGTGTAAAGTAGTCCGTGAAAGATTCATTTTCTGCCATTAAGATGGAGTCAAACTTGCTCGTAAGCATCTGCAGTTTCTGAATCTTCACGAGGTTAGTTCCCTCATGTGTAACCTGGAGAACATCCCAGATTTCTTTCGCAGTCTCACATGCCGAGACGCGAGAGAATTCAGTTTGAGATAAGGCATTAAAAATAGCATTAATTCCCTTGCCATTGTAAGAAGATAACTCAAACTCTTCCTTGGTCCATTTCGACCTAGGTTTTAAGGTGTGAACATCAGAGATAAGTTCAGTTGGATTAGTCCATCCTGATTCAATTGAATGCCACACCCTTTCGTCGATGGAAGATAAAAAGGCTTTCATCCGTACTTTCCAGTACGCATAATTTGTTCCATCAAAGAAAGGGGGTCGATTGATGTTTCCACCTTCAACCATTGTTCACAACCCTATTCCCTCTCTGATACCACTTGTTGGGTCGTATATAATACGGATCTAAATAGGGGAAGAAACACCTAGAGGGGGGTGAATAGGTGTAAACGTATAAACACTCCAAAAATCGTTGCGATAAACCCAATGCGGAAAATAAAATAACACGCAAGATTTTTACGTGGAAAACTCCATCACCGGAGTAAAAAACCACGGGACCGATAACACGGCAGAAATCCACTAGAATTAAAACACGTACAAGGTGATTTAACCGTACACACTTACGACTCAAACCTTTTCCATACGCTCCTAGAGGATCTTCTCCGCTCGCTCCAGACGCTTCTCGAATCCACGATCTGCGCCCAACGCCGAATCACGGCGTCCAACGTCGAATCCACGCTGTCCGACCGAATCCACGGTCTTCACCCAATAGCACCATTCGAATCCACGAACGTGCCTCGCTCCGAATCCACGAGAGCGATTGAACCTTGAATCCCAAGGACACGCGAATCCACGCGCCGATTTTTGGGGTAAATCGTTGTTTTTGGGTGGTGATGATCCGCCGAATACTTAGATTCAAGATAGATCGAAATACCATCTAAGTATTCATTAGTTTGATTCAACTCAGGATGTGAGTATGAAAACCTAGAATCAACTAATCAATATAGATGAAGAAACATAGAGTATTCTCTAATGATTTCCTTTCTTCTCTATATGTGGAATCTATAGCCGTATAAGATGATATATGAAAATGACGGCTATGTGGATTCACCCTAGAAAGAAAGACATAGGGTCTATTTATAGGTTAGAAACCCTAGGAAGGAGATAAGAATCAAAAACCTGCCATTTCTGGATTTTTACGGACGGCGATCCGGATCGTGATAACTAGGATCCGGATCGTCATAACGAAACAGCCAATTCCAGAAAAACGAAGGTTCGGGATCCGGATCATGTGACTACGATCCGGATCGTTCATACAGTTCACCAAACATCAACGTTCGGGATCCGGATTGCGAAGCAAGATCCGGATCGTTCAAGGTAGATGGTAAACTCAACGTTCGGGATCCGGATCAAGAGACTACGATCCGGATTGCGACGATGTATGAACGAACCACCTTCGGGATCCGGATCGAACAACCTGATCCGGATCCTGAACATGTCCCAAGTCCAGTTTTGATTTTTATGCAATGAAAGATTCTTCCAAGTGTTTCTACACTACAAGAAGTATTCGGATCACACAAATTCTTTAGTTAAACATACCTGATCCTTTTGAATTCTTCTTTCTTGAGATTGAGTTAAATGATCCAACTTTCTTCACCTTCAATCTTCAAGACTTGAGACTTTCACGAAACTACGCCAACTCAAATTCCGTAACACTTCCTCCAACTCCGGGACAGCAAAAACAACCAAATCAGCAACTAGAAGATCCAAATTAACTCCATAAATCGAAACCAAGCTTTTCTTTTCTCCTCACTAGAAATTGCAATGTGCCTCATGAGGATTGACGCGCGTGCGCTCCGCTCGCTCCACTCGGCTACTAGCGATAGAATCGCGCCGTCAGACGATTAAACCCTCTTTTACTTTCTTTCAATTCATCTTATTTTTCTCCTCCTTCCCATTTCTCTCATTCTCTGTTTGAGGAAGAAATCCTCTGTTTGAGTCTTTGGAGAAGACGATGACATGGCAACATAATTAATTAGTGCTATGCATGGTCCATGGTGTAAAGGACCTCATACCTTTTCCACACCCACCTTAATTCCATCCATACACCAACACATCTCTTTCAATACCTTCCTTTTTAATTAAATTTTTTTTTTCTTTCTTTCAATCAAATACAACACAGACCAAATCCACCAAAGCCACTAATTAATAAATAATTTAATTAGTCCAAATAAGCCAACTCCAAATCACTTTTTTACTTCGGGGGTCTCCGCACCGCCTGAGACTCCCGAACTCCGCTGTAATCTGAAAATACACGTCCACAGTTTTTCCCCCTCAAAAAGCTCAACGGTGGAGACGGTGTGCTCATTCAAAAACGGCTCCCAAATCGGTCAGTTCCAATTCACTTTTCGCCCTCGATCCTCCGCGTCAGTCCGAACCTCCCGAACTCCGCTGTAAAGATAAAGTATACCTGTTCCAAGCATTTTCCAATTTTCTGCACTCCACTGGAAGTAGAGGCTCCCCGAAGCCAGTCCTCTATCGGCGCACAATGCTCAGAAGACTCCGATTCAAGCCAGGGCTTCCGCGTTGATCCGAATCAACCCGAACTCAACTATAAACAAATATGAAACACGCCCAAGGGATTTCTCCACACCACGCCATCTTGCGAGGTCGTGCGCCATCCGAAATCCCGATACTCCACAAATACGGCATTTGTGGCAGTTACATTTTATAAGGTGAATAGTTATTTTCTAAAGCGTCGTGAAAATAGAGACATACTCTACAATAGTAGCACCAAACAAGAAGCCCCAGTTAGACAAATTGATACTAGCTAGAGGACATGTTTATATCGTACTGCCTAAAGGATTTCAAGTTACTACCGAGATGAAATATATGAGGGTTCTCTTGGGGAGAAGCTCAACATGTTCGTGCGACAATTTGAATTAACTAGATTGCCATACTCACATCTTTTAGCCGTTTGCAGTAATGGTCATATGAACATTGACTACTATAGTTTATGTTCTGAATGTATACATGTGACTATTACCGTAATGCTTATGCCCCCACATTCCCCACCATGTTCCTAACAAAAGGAGTTGGCACGCCTCAAGACCACCGTTGGCGCCCTACCTATAAAGAAGGAAAGGTTGTAGTGCACCGGCTCCGCAAAATAGCGAATTTGCATAAATCGCTCGTAACGCGTTTTAAATGTGTTTACGAATGAATTCGAGTGTTTCGATTCAAAGCAAGAACTTAGGATCGAAAAGTGAGTTGACGGTGCGCAAATTTGAAGCTTCAGACTTGTGAAGCTTAGGTTGCATTGAGTACCATACACCCTCGATGGGTCACCGGAACCGTAAAGAAAAACCCAGATAGCAAGCTCTCGGGTTGAAAGCAGCAGAAAATATTCTAAGTCCCTAGGTACCGGTACCAAGGTTGGGTACCGTACCCCATATTAAACAGGACAAACCGAGCTT
>JAQNDB010003743.1:0-27708 GCA_029204045.2 Tillandsia leiboldiana
CACTATGAGATACTATAACCCGACCTAATGGTCGAAGCTGCTCTTCTCTGTTTTAGACACGATGATCGGGACTTGCATGCTTGAACGTTTGTGTTTATTCGTCACAGCTTGGTGGGTCGCTCCCTCCAAGCTGGCACTCGGAAGTGCCATCACGACATCATGCTCGCCGTGTTAGATTGGACACCGTTGAGCCGCTGTGGGGTGGGCATAGGATCAGTAGAGGGTGCACATAGGACCATGAGGCATGCTCAAGCTAAGACTTAATGAAAAGTCTTCAAGGAAAATGAATAAAGTTAATTAAACTTGGACATTGAAACATCACATAGATGTAGCATCTGGTAGTTGGGGAATTCATGTTATTACGTAGTTTCTATCGTTATTACCTTGTACTCGAGTATAGAGGCATGATAGTAGTAGAGTTACTTTACTCCAGTTGTTATTTATCTACATTAATTTCAGCAGTTATACTATCTTTTGCCCTCAGTTGACCTAGTGGTGTATTTAGCTTCTCTTGACAGCTTACCCACTGGAAAAACTATTGACTAATATTTCTCACCCCCATTGGTTTGTTGTTTTTGTTTCAGAGCCATCCACAGTGAGAGAGGATCGGGATCGTGGCAAGAGAGTAGCGCATAACTAGATTCATTCCCGTGCGCTCGAGGTGGTTACATGACACCTTTCATTTTTGTTTAGTGGTGAGAGGTTGTTTTTGTATGTTGTTATAGAGATCACCTGTATATTTGGTAGGATTTACTTGAGAGATCCTTTTGTATATTGGTTTTAGTTCTTGTATGATGTAGTACTTTTCGTATTTATGTTTAGTTAGTTGTACTTGCTCTGATTACTAGTAGGTGTGTATATCGCCTTCTTTCTGCATTGTTGTTGTAGACGCCTTGTGTGTACCAGCGGTTCTTGTGCGCACGGCGGGTCTGTGCATGTGAGGGTAGGCTTCCGCGGGGGCCTGGGGCGTGACACTTTATATGCCTATGCCAGATCGGAGTACCCACCTCAGTGAAGCGGTCCTAAAATCTGTGCTTAGCTGACGAGAAGGCTCCTGGGTGTTACGGAATTTGAGTTGGCGTAGTTTCGTGAAAGTCTCAAGTCTTGAAGATTGAAGGTGAAGAAAGTTGGATCATTTAACTCAATCTCAAGAAAGAAGAATTCAAAAGGATCAGGTATGTTTAACTAAAGATTTTTGGTGATCCGAATACTTCTTGTAGTGTAGAAACACTTGGAAGAATTTTTCATTGCATAAAAATCAAAAACTGGACTTGGGACATGTTCAGGATCCGGATCAGGTTGTTCGATCCGGATCCCGAAGGTGGTTCGTTCATACACCAGTTCAATCCGGATCGTAGCTCTCTTGATCCGGATCCCGAACACTGAGTTTACCATCTTCCTTGAACGATCCGGATCAGGCTTCGCAATCCGGATCCCGAACGTTGATGTTTGGTGAACTGTATGAACGATCCGGATCAAGCACTTCGATCCGGATCCCGAACCTTCGTTTTTCTGGAATGGCTGACTCGTTACGACGATCCGGATCACAGCTAATCCGATCCGGATCGCCGTCCGTAAAATTTCCAGAAATGGTAGGTTTTTGATTCTTATCTCCTTCCTAGGGTTTCTAACCTATAAATAGACCCTATGACTCTTTTTCTAGGGTAATCCAAATAGAGCCGTCATTTTCATATATCATCTTATACGGCTCTAGATCCACATATAGAGAAGAAAGGAAATCATTAGAGAATACTCTATGTTTCTTCATCTATATTGATTAGTTTGATTCTAGGTTTTCATACTCACATCTTGAGTTGAATCAAACTAATGAATACTTAGATGGTATTTCCGATCTATCTTTGATCTAAGTATTCGGCGGATCATCACCACCAAAACAACGATTTACCCCAAAATCGGTGCGTGGATTCGCGTGTCCTTGTGGATTCAGGTTCAAACCGCTCCTGTGGATTCGGAGCGAGGCACGTTCGTGGATTCGAAGGGTGCTATTGGGTGAAGACCGTGGACTCGGTCGGACGTCGTGGGATTCGACGTTGGACGCCGTGGATTCGGCGTTGGGACGCAGATCGTGGATTCGAGAAGCGTCGCGGAGCGAGCGGAGAAGATCCTCTAGGAGCGTATGGAAATGTTGAGTCGTAAGTGTGTACGGTAAATCACCTTGTACGTGTTTTAATTCTAGTGGATTTCTGCCGTGTTATCGGTCTCGTGGTTTTTTACTCCACGGTGATGAGTTTCCCACGTAAAAATCTTGCGAGTATTTTTTATTTCCGCATTGGGTTTTTATCGCAACGATTTTGAGTGTTTATACGTTTACACCTATTCACCCCCTCTAGGTGTTTTTTTCCCCTATTTAGATCCTTATTACATATAACCCAACAAGTGGTATCGGAGCGGGAATAGGGTTGTAAACAATGGTTGAAGGTGGAAACATCACCGACCCCCGTTCTCTTCGATGGAACAAATTATGCGTACTGGAAAGTGCGGATGAAAGCACTTTTTAATTTCCATCGACGAACGGGTCTGTGTGGCAATCAATTTGAATTAGGATGGTTCTAATCCAACTGAATTTATTGGTGATGTTCGCACCTTAAAACTAGGTCGGAAATGGAACCAGGAAGAGGTTAGATTCATCTTCTTATAATGGAAGGAATTAATGCCATTTTTAATGCTTATCTCAAACTGAGTTCTCTCGCGTCTCAGCAGTGAGACTGCGAAAGAAATCTGGGATGTTCTTCAGGTTACACATGAGGGAACTAACTCGTGAAGATTCAGAAACTGCAAATGCTTCACGAGCAAGTTTGACTCTATCTTGATGGCAAGAAACTGAATCTTTCACGGACTACTATACCCGATTGCAAGACATCGTAAAATCATGTGCTAACCTGGGAGAGAAGATTCCAGAATTTAAGATTGTAAGAAAGATCTTAAGAACTCTTCCTGAACGATTTCGCCCAAAGGTTTACAGCCATTGAAACTATTAAACACCCGGACGAAATACGTGTAGAAGAATTAGTTGGTTTCATTACAAACATATGAAATGACGTTTACTACTAACAATTCTTCTGGAAAGGCATCCACTTCTAAGTCTTCAGGTTATGCGTTGAAAACAACTAAGGAAGAAGACGCGGATACATCCTCCTCAGACGATGACGAGAACCTTTCTATGGAGGAATTTGAGAAGCAGCTCGCTCTCTTGACAAAGGAAGTTTTCGCCGCAACTTTCGAAGGGGTAATTCAAGTAAATCTCCATCCTTCGGAATGTCGATCAAAGGCAAGGGTACTTCAAGTACAAGTCAAGAAAGCAAGAAAACTTCTCGAAGGATAAGAAAAGTTCAGAGGGACAACTACAATGCTTCAAATGTCGAGGCTACGGCCACATTGCAATGGAGTGTCCCAACAAGTATCCGGCAAAGAAGAAGGCGATGCAAGTCGTCACTTGGGATGACAACTCAACGTCAAATGAGTCGTCTTCAAGTGATGAAGAAAAGAGCTCCACGGCATTCCACGCGTCCATATCTTCACCCTTCATGTGCCTTTATGGCAAGTACATCCGAGTCGTTGTCAAACTCCATGTGAAAAGATTGCATACGGACAACGAATCGGATGATTCGGAAGGTGAAGATCTTGCTTTAGCCTATCACAGACCTTTACGGGATTCAAAGAAACCGGCTAAGCAAAACAAGGGGTTGAGAGGGAGATTGCAGGATCTCGAAGAAGAAGTAAAAAGGGTAACTTCTCTCTCGACCGATCTTGAAGTGGAAAGGGATAATCTGATAAAAGCAAATGTTTCCCTTCAAGAGTCCAATGAGCAACTCGAGAAGAATTATATAGATTATGGTGAACAAAGCGAACTACTTCTTGAAGCTCTACGGCGAGGCCCGACGGGAAAAATTGGAAATGACAGAGACCATTTGCCAACTCAAGGATGACTTACAGCAATTTTCTTCTGGAAGGAGTAAGTTGGGATAAACTTCTTGGTCTTGGTCAAACAAACAAGTTCGGCCTCGGATACAATCGAACTGAAGACATTTTAGTTCGGTTGGGACAGTCTTTGTGCCTCAGTCGGTATCTCCTCCTCCGACACCGGAATTCATGACAACCAACGACAACAAGCCTACTTCATCCTCTTCAGAATCGTCAAGCACAAAGGTATGTTTTCGTTGTAATTTTGCAGGGCACATTGAAAGAAATTGCAAGATTGGAGCTCAAAGATCAAATCAACCACATCTTGCAACTGCTACCAATAAGTTCACTCCCCGGAATTCAAAGAAGGATTTTTCAAAAGAAAAGAACGTTGGTAGTACTCCAAACAAGACGATGACAAAAGAAAAGGATCAATCAGAAAAACGTCTTCATCAAGGAAAATTTCTCAACCATTGCCGACATACTCCAAACCTCAAAGGTTTGGGTATGCAAGGTGAATCCTTCCTTGTCTTTAATCGTTCTACGATTAAATGTTGTGTAGTTTATGTAGACTATTTTTTTCTTTTGGCCGACCCGTCAACCATCTTTGGGAGGTAAATGGTATATTTTCCTATTGGTTGATGATTTCTCTAGGTATTCTTGGGTAGCATTTTTAAAAGAGAAAGCTGATACTTTTGATTCTTTTCACGAGATTTGCCTTCGTATTATGATTGAAAAGAATGAAAAGATCATTCGTGTTAGAAGTGATAGAGGTGGAGAATTCATTAATTCTAAATTCATTGACTTTTGTACTTCAAACGGTATTAAGCATGAATTCTCTGCACCCTATACACCTCAACAGAATGGTGTTGTCGAGCGCAAAAACAGGGTTGTTCAAGAGATGGCGCGTGTGATGCTTCACAGCCGGAATTTACTGCTACATTTTTGGGCTGAAGCTGTGAACACCGCTGTCTATGTCATTAATCGAGTGTTTTTGCGCCCGGGAACGTTAAATACACCATATGAACTATGGTGTGGTAGAAAACCCAACATCAAATATTTTCGCATCTTCGGGAGTCGGTGTTACATTTTACGTGACCGTGAAAATCTTGGAGAGTTTGACTCACGAAGTGACGAAGGGATTTTCTTGGGTATTCTACTAATAGTAGAGCATATCGAGTATTTAACTTGGAATCTAAGACGATCGTAGAATCTATAAATGTTAAAGTAGATGAAGCTTTTCACTTTGCATCTGAAAAATCTACCATCGATATCTCTCTAGATGATGATTCTCCTGCCGTTGCATCTTCTCATAATAATACTTCCAATATTAATGATGCGTCTAATGGTTCTTCAAGTTTATCTAATGTGCAGGAATCATCTCATATATCTCCGAGTACTCCGTTTCAACAAACGCTACGAATCTCCAAGGATCATCCGGAATCGAATATTATTGGAGATCCACAAGAAGGAGTTAGAACTCGGAGGCAGCTGGTTTGTGGATTCGCTTGCTACGTATCTTTAATCGAACCAAAGAACATAGATGAAGCTCTTCAGGATGACTACTGGATTAAAGCAATGCAGGAAGAGCTCCATCAATTTGAGCGAAACAAAGTCTGGGAATTAACGAAGCCTCCAAAGCAACATAATGTGATAAGTACCAAATGGATCTTCAAGAACAAGAAAAATGAGGATGGTACTATCATCAGGAACAAGGCACGATTAGTTGCTCAAGGCTACTCTCAAGTAGAAGGTATAGACTTTGATGAAACATTCGCCCCTGTAGCTAGACTCGAGTTCATTCGTATACTGTTTGCTATTGCTTGTCATTTTAAAATAAAATTATTTCAAATGGACGTTAAGAGCGCATTTCTAAATGGATTTTTAAATGAGGAAGTTTATGCGGCTCAACCGAAGGTTTTGTAGACCATAAACAACCTAACCATGTTTTTCGTTTGAAAAAGGCTCTTTACGGTCTGAAACAAGCACCGCAAGCATGGTACGAAAGGTTGACAAAGCACCTTTTGGAGAAGGGCTACACTCGAGGGGGAGCTGATAGGACTCTCTTTGTGAAGCATTATCAAAGCAATTTCATTGTAGCACAAATCTATGTCGATGACATTGTATTTGGCGCAACAAGAGATAATGATGCTTCTAAATTCGCGGAGACCATGGAAAGCGAATTTGAGATGTCCATGATGGGCGAATTGACTTATTTCCTTGGATTGCAAATTAAACAAATGATGAAGGTATTCACTTGAGTCAATCCAAGTATGCAATGGAGTTGGTTAAAAAGTTTGATCTTGAAAATTCGAAGGATTTTCCGACTCCAATGGGAACTAGCCACAAGGGACTTGGAAGTGAATCACAAAGTGAGAATGTAGACGAGAAACTGTATCGAAGTATGATTGGAAGTCTACTTTACCTCACGGCTAGTCGCCCGGATATATCTTTTGGTGTTGGGATCTGCGCGAGATATCAATCTGCACCAAAGGAGGTTCACCTGAAAGCGGTGAAAAGGATCATCCGGTATATCAAAGGATCAATTAATTTCGGAATTTGGTATCCTATGGGAACAAGTTTGGATATTGTTGGATACTCAGATGCCGATATGGCAGGATCAGTGGATGATCGGAAAAGCACGAGTGGTGCATGCTTCTATCTTGGCCATTGCCTTGTTGCATGGCACAGTAAAAAGCAGAATTGCATAGCACTCTCGACTGCCGAAGCGGAATACATTTCAGCGGGTAGTTGTTCAACCCAACTCATTTGGATGAAAAGTGTGTTGAGCGACTTTCGGATTTCAGCATCTTCGGTAACAATTCTTTGTGACAACACAAGTGCAATTAACATTTCTAAAAACCCTGTGTTGCACTCTAGAACAAAACATATTGAACTTAGATATCATTTTCTTAGAGAGCTAGTTGAATCAAATACTCTTCAACTTTCATATATTTCAACTGAGGATCAATTAGCTGACATTCTAACAAAACCTTTGGATCAAAAACGTTTTATTCATTTGCGAAAAGCAATTGGAATGCTTTCCTTGAAATAAACTTCTTTTTGAAACCTTTGCTTAGGATAGGTTTTGTTTTTGTTTTGTTTTGTTCATTATCTATGTTTGTACATAGGACATTAATTGAGCATAGATCATAATTGACTTTAATTGCATCTTTTCGCACATTTAGAAATTTATTATGCTTTTGCCATCATAATATTTCACTGTTGCAATGATCATTTATGTTAATTAAATCATCTTCTGAGTGATCAAAGTCAATTTCTCTCTCAATGATCTCTTGGTATAGTCATTATCTTATTTGACTGCTTAGTCGAGTATGAAATCGAGATCAATTTTTGGTTGAATACTTTATATCTTAAATAATTGATAGCCAATTGAGGGGGAGTCAAAGAAAAGTAAAATGCTCAAAAGATGTGGAAAGAGTTACATCCCATTGAGGAGTGTGAAAACTACCACCACATGGAGGAAAGAGCTACCACCTCGGTCGTCCGAGTATTGTGTGCAGCTACCACATGTATACCAAGCATGGTTGTTCAAATTTTGATTAAGTAAAATGCATGTTGAAATACTTGACTCCGTCAAATTTCAAGGTTGGTATAAGGTGGGTTTTTAAAGAAAGATGCTCAAAGAGCCACTCTCTTCAACAGATTGTCTAGACTATATTTGGGATTTCAAACATCTATTGATCTTTGTATTTCATTTTCTTTACTGAATTGATGATTTGATAAAGGCATTACTCATAAGATCAAGTTAGATGTAATTGAAGGTGTTCAACTTTAAGGGATTTAATTTTTGTAAATTCTCGTTTCATTTTTGGATATTATTGATAGATTTGGCATAATCTAATTCTTGTTGTATGAAACGTTGATTTTTGTTTAAAGTTGATACACATTTGTGCTTACAATCTTTTTCTGGTTTTTCTTGAATGTCTCTGAAATTTTCTAAAGAAAAAGTTGGAGCCGATCCGGATCGGGCAAGAGGATCCGGATCCCGAACGCAGGTATTCTTCTGCGGGCTGACGATCCGGATTGGACCTGCCGATCCGGATCCCGAACGCAGTTTCTCACTGCGGGTAGCCGATCCGGATCGCAAGCATGGTCTGATCCGGATCGCGGCTAGGGTTTTATAAAGAACAAAAGGGTTTTGATTTCTTTTACTCCAATCTTTTGTTCCAAAGTTTCCAGAGCTTCTCTCTCTAGATTTCACCCTTCTTGGAAGCTTTCAAACTCAAGTTCTTCAACTCCAAGTAAGTTTTATTGATCAAAATCTCGGTTTTTCACCGTTTTTCTCTATTCCTCCTCAAACGTGATGAAATTCTTGGATCAATTTTGTTTGTGGATGGTTTTTGATCAAATTTCTTTTGAAATAAGAACTCTGGGTAGATTAGTTTTGATTATATGCTAGGTATTCTCCTGATTAACGGATTTTTAGGCTTCGATTTCTAAAATTTCGGTTTTAGGGCATATAATAAGGATTTTCGAAAATCATGCAATTGATCTATTTTTAAAAGTCCTTTTGCAAAACTAATTTGATTCTTAGGTTCTCTACATGATTATGATTGTTTGGGTACAATTTTTCAAATCTTTGAAAATTAACAATTTTTTCGTGTTCTTGAGTTGTTGCACACAGGATTTCTTTTCTCAAGAGACCAATAGCAATGGTGATCACTTCGATTATTTTCCTACTTGCTACTATGGTACATACGAGAGACACTGCCAAGAGGGCTAAAAAGGATGAAGTCAATTGGGATGAGTTATCAGATGATGAAACACATCCTGGAGAATCGCCACAGAAAACCTCTGTTGCATCGAAAGGGAAAGCCCATGCAGAGACATCAAAGGAAAAGGCTCCGCTCACTGCTGCGGAAAAAGGAAAAGCACCAATGACCTCTTCATCCATTTTCTTAAAAAGAAAAAGACTTGCTCGACGACCTGGACGAGCTCGAGGTATTGAAATAAATGAACCATGTCAAGAGAACCCAAGGAATATCTCTCAAATTGACACTGAATCAGAAGACGAAGAAGATTGGGACACTTTTCTTGACGAAGTACAACAAGGTATTGATGAAGAAAATAAGGTTTACCTATAGAAAAAGAAGCTACTGAAGTCTTCCTCAATACTTAAGCAACAAGCAAAGAAAAAGACTGTGCCAAGCAATGAACCTTTTGACAATTCACCTTCTTTGCCAAGACGATCTCCTCGGAATGAAGGTCAGACTGCTCCGTCAATCGTCACACAACGTTCTTCAACTTCCAGAAGAACTGACCAAAAGGGAAACTTAGAGTCTTCCATAAAACAAGAAAAAGATAAAATGGCTCTAGAACTCAGAAAGATGTCCAAGGACATACATCAGATGAAGCAAGAGTGTTCTACGATTTCGGGAATGCTTAAAGGAATTTTGAAAAAGCTGGGTTGCACGAGCTCTGAAGACTCCGCCTCGGTTGACTCAGATTCAGATGCCTAACAATTCTCTTATGCAGGAACTTCAGATTTTTAACCTTTTCTTGTGCAGGTTCTTCAGTTTTTTTTTAGGACTTACTCTTAGTTCTAGTTCTTAAATTTCGGAACATTTTCTTTGGAATTTTTAACTCTCCTTAAATTTTTGTAATTTTGGCTTTGTTTGTGACAAAAAGGGGGAGAGAGTTTAGAGAGAACTTGAACAATGATGATGATTATGTGTGAACATCGAGGTAAGTATAACCTCAACTTAAAAGGTAAGTAGAACTTCAACTTTTGGTTTTCATTTGTTTGAATGCATGCCTCGACAAACTATTCAACTAACTATTTGGGCATGTAATATAACTAACAAGTTGATGTTCACTAACATGACATTTGGTTTTTGATTGCATAGAAGATATGTTGGTTTTTGACTATGATTATCTTACATATCTGAATTCTCAAATGTCATGATGATCAGATAAACTCTATCTCTGTACTAGGTTTTGAATGCTAAATATTCTTGAGGTATCTAACGATCTCTTTTTGTCAAGAATGATTTCTTTGTGCAGAGAGTACAGATGTCTAAGTCTAGAGTCTGTTTTAGGAGTTTATCTCATGTTTTTAAATTTTTGGATCTCCATTGTAAATTTTTGTTGTATGGTGATAGCAACAAAAATATCTTTTTGAATTTTCTTTAGTGGATCTGTGTTTTGTCACGAAACCGCCAAAGGGGGAGATTGTTACGGAATTTGAGTTGGCGTAGTTTCGTGAAAGTCTCAAGTCTTGAAGATTGAAGGTGAAGAAAGTTGGATCATTTAACTCAATCTCAAGAAAGAAGAATTCAAAAGGATCAGGTATGTTTAACTAAAGATTTTGTGTGATCCGAATACTTCTTGTAGTGTAGAAACACTTGGAAGAATCTCTCATTGCATAAAAATCAAAAACTGGACTTGGGACATGTTCAGGATCCGGATCAGGTTGTTCGATCCGGATCCCGAAGGTGGTTCGTTCATACACCAGTTCAATCCGGATCGTAGCCTCTCTTGATCCGGATCCCGAACACTAAGTTTACCATCTTCCTTGAACGATCCGGATCAGGCTTCGCAATCCGGATCCCGAACGTTGATGTTTGGTGATGTGAGGACCTGGATCCCCACGTCGAGATTACTGGTTCATCTACAGCTCCCGGGGGCCTTTGTGGCGTGTTGGTGGGATTTGTGCCCCATTTGGACATTAGTGTTCGGCTCAGTGTGTTTAATGGATCACGTGGGTGATCATTGGACCCCGTCGGATCGTTAGAAGTGGTTTCGCGCGAAGTGGATATTAAATATGGACTCAGTGCGAAGTTTGGACCAAGGATTACCTTTCCGGATGCCATCGGCAAATTTTGGGGTTGGAATTTGGCAAAATGGACGTCAAATTCGGATTCAGCGCGCGAAAACGGTCAAAACGGACTACCCACTTGTTATTTTTGAGCTTCGGGTACTGTTCATGCCGGAACAGTGTTCCCGGCGGCGGCGGCAGCGGCGGAGCAGCCGCAGGCAGCGCGGCGGACGGAGGCGCGGGCCGCCCGGTCCACGCGGCAGGCGTGCACCGGGGGCGGGACGCGTGGCGGCTCGGGAGTGGGCCGGTCCGCGGGGCGGGGTCTACGGAGAGTGCGGGGCGCACGGTGGACCGGGGGGGGTTGGACACGTGGCATTACTGGATTGGTCGGTGCAGTGGACTTGGTCTACGGAGCAGGCGGGCGTGGTGCATGGACCGGCGGGACAAGTGGCGTCTTCTGGTTGGTGGGCTCATGCAGGCTGGGTCCACGGAGGTGCACCGGGTGCCTCGAAATAGTGCGCGGCAGGGGGCGCAGGCGGCGGGCGCAGGCGCACGTGGGCGCGTTGACGCGGGGTTCCCGCGCGTGGGCCGCCACGTGTCGAGCTTCCGCGTGGGCCACGCGGCGGGGCGTGAGCGGGGGGTTCCGCTGTAGCCTGTTTTGTGGGCGACGTGGAGGCCTGGGGGACTTCCGGGCGCGCACAGTGTTGGGCCGGGCCCAACACTGTAGCCGCCCGAAATCCCGAGCGCCCGGAAATTGGGGATAGGTTGGGTATTTTCGGATTTGTTTCTCCCAGCATATAAAAGGCCGAGTTCTTTTGCAGAGAGCTTCTTCTCCGCGCGGAATTTCACTGTGCAACCTTCACAAGAAATGCTCTTCTCCCTGTGGCGATTCCATCTGCAGATTTCCAGATTTTTCGGCGGCACGCATCCCGAGGTTACCATTTTTACGGCGCGGCGCGACGCTCGTTCGTTTGTGTTCTTCTTCGTCGCATTTCGGTGCGAGGACTCCCCCGGCTTACTCCGACCTCAGAATGAGGCGATTCTTACGCCGTTGGCTTCACGACAGGTAGGGCTATGTTTCCCATGTTTACTGGTTTTTCCCATTCCGAGCTTTTCATGGGTTTTTCGGATCATCTTGTGACCTCATTTTCTGGGGCGGAGTTTTGGGACAGCGGTGTGGTATTTTGGCGATATCTTCGCGCACAGGCATCGGATTGGGGCGATTCAAGAGGCGATTTGCATCTACACGTCACGAGGAATATGCCCAAATTTTCTTGGAATTTTCTGAATATTTCTTGAAGGTGAAGAATATCTGTGAACAGTAGTTATTGCTACAGTTTTTAAGAGTAGTTTAATTCGGGGTGGTTCCCTTGTCGGAATTGTTTCTCAGTGTAGGAAGCTCGGAATTGGACGTGCAGGTACTCATTTCCAAGGTATCGACGCGAGGATTACTGTGGTATTTTTATTGGATTTTTCTGGGCACTTGCAGCAGGTGAAATATGCACGGCTTTGGGACTGATTTTCAGATTGTGTATGTTTGGTTGATTTTGGAATAAAAGTGTAATGTTAAGCCTTATTGTTGTACTCAGGGGTATTTTCAGCTGTTTGAGGCCGAGGCTTGCGCGACTTGTACCGAGGGTGTTATGTTGGCAGATTTTGGACCGTGGGCGTCTACCCCCTTCACCGACTTCAGGTTTGCCTTGGTTTAAGCGCTTCAGGTGGGTAAGCTTATTATCAGTAATTGTTTAAGGCAATGAATATGCTGTGGCAAATATAAGTGCACTTGTGGGGATGTCACCCCTCTATGACTGATGCATGCATGTTTAGGGTACATGGTTTATGTTGGTAAGCAGGTAAGCTTGATAATGATATTTGTATAATGATTGCAAGAATAGTATTTATGAGGTATACTGAGAACTTGCATGACTTGGACATCTATGTGATGACTAGTGTAAGCTTACCTAGGATAATGTTACCCTATGAGATTATGTAACATGCCATGTTAGCACATAGCCTTTCATGTGGTTGGTTTATGCTTTGGGACAGGGTTTCGTAGCTATGTGCGGATTTGTACTCTGAGGAGTTATTATAATCATTCTGTTGATGGACCCTGGATTGTGGACAGGTCTAGTTTTGGGATTCCGGCATGTTGTTTATTCCTAAAGGAACTCTTATTATGCTTTACCCCCCTTTATTTCCTTGAGGACATTTGCATGCTTGTATGGTCATGTAGTTAGGCCATCTTTTACTGCTGCACTACTTATTGGAACTTGACTTAGGAGAAACCATGCTTTTCCTTTCTCCTTCTTGCTAGTCAGGTGGTCAGTGTTGCTCGGGTTCGAGCAGGGGTCTGGGTAGTGTAGTCGGGACTTTGTGCCTGGGACAGGTTAGCTTAGTTGTGGGGCTTTGCGGCAACCGCGGATATTGGGCGGTTGACCGGATGTTTCTCTATGCACCTGATTGGGTATCAGTTTTACTTAGTGGATGGAGTTTCCCACTTATCGTTTAGTTGCATCCGACTGTGGTCGGGTCTTCCTTTAGTGGTTGAGTTTTCCCACTTTGATCAGATTGTGATCAAGTCCTGCTATACTGAGATACTTGTGACTGGGATACTTGTGACTTGTGCTGTTGATGACAGAGATGCTTTACTCGTGTGGGTAGCTCCCCTCGAGTGCCGCTCCGGAGTAGGCTTCAGACCGTGTTGGGTTCCGGTTAGACCGTGTTGGGTTCCGGTCAGACCGTGTCGGGTGCCGGTCAGACCGTGTTGGGTTCCGGTCATTTGGACAGTGGATATACTGAGTTCGAGAGATTGGTGACAGAGCAGGCAGTACCGGGTTTTATACCGGTTCATTCGATTGAGTTTATTTCGGTCAAATACTTTTATTGTTACACTCGTGCCTGGGGGCCGAGTGCAGACTGGTAGTTGAGTTTAGATCAGTGCTTGTTTTGTTGAGAGCCGTCTGGTTGACGGTGGTCCCGTGTTGTTGCGAGTACTTTGACCGCTGTGTGAGAGGTTGAGCATCATGATTCTATCCGTTCTGAGAGAGAGCGTGGATTTTGACCATAGCCTGCATGATCCTCTACTCGATAGCGAGTTAGTCCGTTTGGACACCCTACGTAATTCCTGCCCGTCAGCGGGAGGTGGTTGTAGGTGGGCGCAGGTTTGACTGGACCAGATGTGGCAGTCAGCTCGATTGGGTCGATGGTGCACTTCATGTGCTAGTGGTTGCATACCACTGTTTGGTTCTCCCCCTTTTTTGCCTTTAGTTAGGGGCAGGGTAGCTGTTGATAGTCTCCAACTTACTCATTTCAGTCTTATGACTTGGGTTAGTTGTTGTCTCTTGAGGACTTGGTGGGCAGACCGTCGGGTCCGGCGGTGGTACCCACTGAGAACTCCCTTTTTGGAGTAGTTCTCACACCCTTTGGGGGTTTCCCCCCTTTTTTCTCTCCTCTCCTTTGTTTTGCAGAGTCTTAGCAGGTGTTGCCGACTCTGTGGTTGTTGATCGTGGCGAGGGAGTCGCGAGCTAGATCCCTACCCGGCGTTGGAGAGTAGCGGTACCCTTCTGAGGAGATCATCAGTAGATTAGCGGTTTCTTTTCCTCTTTTGAGAGACTTGTAGTGAGGATATTTTGTATTGAGAGACTGTACACTGTTGTATATATATTGGAGTTACCTCCCGGTTGGGTTTAGAGCTTGTACTCGAGGATTTGTATTATTATTATTTTGGGAGGCAGACAGTGTTGTTTATTTCCAGTTGTACAGTGATTGATTTTAGTTACAGCAGATTTTTATTTATAGCTCTGATATCTGTTTAGTTATAGTACTTTTCTTGTAGGTAGGACGCTTCGCCTATGCAGGTTGGCATAGGTGGCGGATCTGTTTGGCGGGCCCGGGTCGCAGTTTCGACCCCGGGGCGTGACAGGTGAACTGTATGAACGATCCGGATCAAGCACTTCGATCCGGATCCCGAACCTTCGTTTTTCTGGAACTACCTGACTCGTTACGACGATCCGGATCACAGCTAATCCGATCCGGATCGCCGTCCGTAAAATTTCCAGAAATGGTAGGTTTTTGATTCTTATCTCCTTCCTAGGGTTTCTAACCTATAAATAGACCCTATGACTCTTTTTCTAGGGGTAATCCATATAGCCGTCATTTTCATATATCATCTTATACGGCTCTAGATCCACATATAGAGAAGAAAGGAAATCATTAGAGAATACTCTATGTTTCTTCATCTATATTGATTAGTTTGATTCTAGGGTTTCATACTCACATCTTGAGTTGAATCAAACTAATGAATACTTAGATGGTATTTCCGATCTATCTTTGATCTAAGTATTCGGCGGATCATCACCACCAAAAACAACGATTTACCCCAAAAATTGGCGCGTGGATTCGCGTGTCCTTGTGGATTCAAGGTTCAACCGCTCTCGTGGATTCGGAGCGAGGCACGTTCGTGGATTCGAAGGGTGCTATTGGGTGAAGACCGTGGACTCGGTTGGACGTCGTGGATTCGACGTTGGATGCCGTGGATTCGGCGTTGGGCGCAGATCGTGGATTCGAGAAGCGTCGCGGAGCGAGCGGAGAAGATCCTCTAGGAGCGTATGGAAAAGGTTGAGTCGTAAGTGTGTACGGTAAATCACCTTGTACGTGTTTTAATTCTAGTGGATTTCTGCCGTGTTATCGGTCCCGTGGTTTTTTACTCCGGTGATGGAGTTTTCCACGTAAAAATCTTGCGAGTTATTTTTTATTTCCGCATTGGGTTTTTATCGCAACGATTTTTGAGTGTTTATACGTTTACACCTATTCACCCCCCTCTAGGTGTTTTTTCCCCTATTTAGATCCTTATAACATATAACCCAACAGATACCAACTGTGACGCCCCACTTCCCAGGGGGTCACCCATCCTAGAACTACTCTAGCTCTAGCACGCTTAACTCTCATGTTCCTACACACCTCCGGTACACATGATGGCGTGGTGCGGGGAAATCGCTTCGAGCGTGTTCCATTTTGGATTACAGTTGAGGTTTTAGTTTCAGCTCTGATACATGTTTTTAGCTATAGATCTGTCTTGCAGGGTAGACGCTTCGTCTGTGCGGCAGTTTCCGTACAGATGGCGGATCTGTTGGCGAGCCCGGGTCGCAGTTTCGACTCCGGGGCGTGACAGATTTAGGTGGTATCAGAGCCTAGGTGTATAGGTCGTTGAGGACTTAGAGACCCTAGGCTATTGGTTGGACAGTAGGATGACTGTCGTGAGAGACGTGACTTTAGCAAGAGTCCTGATTAAGTTTGTACCTCCCCCAGAGGATTGGGGCGAGTGATCTTACATGTTATTTCTCTAAAGATGATTATGTTGGCTGCAGACAACATAATGCTTTAGTATGGGTAACATGTTTTAGACTTTCGCTTGATTGGGTCGAGAGAATTTTAGTCCTAATGTTTGTTCTGTTGCAGTGATTTGATGCTTCCGAGGCGCCGTGCAGCGGCGAGGGTGTGTTTGACCTTGGATGAGGAGCTCGTATAGCGGGAAGCTAAATGGATAGAGCGGAGAGAGGTCTGGGAGTTTGTAGAAACTCGAAATATTTTATTTTTAATAAATAGATTAAAAGCAGAATCGTAGTCGATTTCGGGTTCAAAAGACCTATGTTGATTTATTTAGTCAATTGCCAGTGTGCGAGTTGCACGATTTACGAGACAAAAAGGCTATTTTCCAATCCGGACATGATCTTGGAAATCCGAGTTGACTGTTGCGATCGTCTCGTCGAACCGAGCGAGATTCATATTCAGCACTTTTCGATCTGACGGTCGGATCTTCCAGAATTCAACTAAGAAGTGGACGAATCTCGCGACCAATGTAACAGTGTCCTCTGCGCACAGTGCACTTAAGTGAGTTACTGTAGATGAACAGTAACCCTGGTTTTCGAGACCCCGACGAATACAACGTTGACTAATTCACTGTTCGGAGTCCGAACATAGTGATCTAGGTAGTCATTTCGAACGGTTTCGTCGTTCTGGACACAATGGCACTGACGGAATTTCTGTTTGACGGTCCTAGAGCCTCGAAACGCGCGATAACTGTGTTTCGGTACAGTATAAGATGGAATTTAAAAATTGTGGAGCAAAATTTTAGCGAACCAAAATCGCCACCTGATAGGTTTCGTCGAGCCGGACGTCGTGGTGGTGTCAGATTTTCAGTTTGACAGTCCGGTTGTCTCGAAAAGCGTGAAAATAGTGAAAAATACAACAAATTGCGCGATAAACCCAAGTTCTTGCCTCGTTCTACGTGCCACTCCCTAGTTAGGGACCTAAGTGTGAAACTAAGTCTACTGTGAGGGACTTAGCTTTTAGGATTCAAAGGTTGAGGGGTGTAAACAAAATTTACATATACCTATATATATAGGTACCCTCGGCTAGGGTTTCCCCAAAACCCTAAACCCATAGCCTTTCCCCCAGCCGCTGTTCCAACGGAACCCCTTCCTCTCTGCCGTGCTCCCCGGAGCCTCCCCGCACCGGCCGCCGGCGGGAGCAAACTATCGCCGGATTATCGTGTTGCAGCCGAGGATGATCCCAGGCTTCATGCAACCGATAAAACCAAGATCAAAACCGTTCATTCTCTTCCTTTTGGTGACTGCAAGCTACCATTAAAATATGGAGTTGATCGGTGAAGAATCCACGGAGATCGGGGATGCCCTAGAACGGGCCAATGTTGAACCGCGGCCGTTCCTCGCGGTACGGCGCCGCCGCGGCCCCATGCCGCCGGGAAACTACCCAGCAGGCACCAGGGGACCGAGAGGACTACCTTGGTCCATCTTGCGCCGGCCCAGACCTCGCCGGCCGGAATCCACCATTAGAGGTGGCCGGAAAACACAAATTCTGAAGAACTTGATCTCCGGCGATCGCCGGAGCTCCGTCAAGTGGGAAAGCAACCTGGGTAGGGTCCCTTGGTCTGTAGGAAACTCCCCATGCACTTGCATGGGAGGTTGAACGTGGGGTTTCTTCCCTCGGAGATTGCACCCATGTCGTGGCCGAGCCTCTTCTCCGGCCATCGCCGTCATCTTGGGTCGCCGGCCGACCACCCAGGTACTCACTAACCAACTCTAGCAAGGTTCCCTTCCATCTTAGAAACCCCAGAAATTCTTACTTGCAGAGGATCAAGCTCGGGAACAACTTAGTTATTGGTATATGTATAATGCCCACAAGGTGTTTGATAAAATGCTTCAAAGAAGATTTAGTTGGAATTAGGGTTTACATTGAATATAAAAGTTGTTCAAAATAATCCCCTGAGCTTGATGCTCGCTTCAGACCAAGATGGTTCTGTGTGGATTAAAATTTGGAGCAATGAAAACTTGTTTGTTTGCAAGGATCTGCTTCTGGTGGAACCAGCAGGTCTGGGCTGCAAAGGAGGTGAGCCCCAGTGTCCTTGCACTGTTTAAAGACACTTTCATATACAAAGTTCGTCTGTTTGACGATCGGATTAAAAGTTGTAGTGTAATCAACCTTTTAAAGTAATGTTGAAACAAAACTAAGTTCCGGGCTATTAGAGAAGTCGTGACAGTGTATTCCTGGCTATTTTGGGGTCACTGGACGCGATGCTCGCGTTAGATTTAGGTTTTGAAGACTCGGAGAAACAAAAATTCATTAAGGCTATGTTAGTAAGGTATTTTATGGCCCGAAGTTTTCCTCGGGTCCCGTTCTGCTGCAAATGAGTGAGCACGGTGTTCAGCAAGATAAATGTCACCTGCTGGAAGTGACGGTTCGTCAAAATTAATTTCCAGTTGAAAGAACGAGCGAAAACAGCGCTCAAATGACGCTAAAAATGTGAATTCTAGAAACCCTAGGGGTCTAAATGCAATTTTGGCACTGCATACTGTTTATAACAATGTATAAATGTTTCCTAAACTTTTCTTTAGGATTCCAACGGTTCTCGTTGACCGGGAATCGGATTTCGATCGATAAATCGGCGATATTCTCCCGTTTAAGCTTCACATTGCTGTCGTGTCGTCGGGATGGGTATGTGTGAGTCTAGTTCTGACTACAGTCTCTGTTCAGGGCCCAGCAGTTCAGCACCAGCCTCCCGGTAGTCTAGCGGGAGTTCGGGATCGGCCTTCTTTCAGGTGGGTTTTATTTTTAAGTCTTAGCATTTAACTCTATCATGTTGGACGGGGTCAATCTTATGCGTATGTGGGTTCTTTTGCCTTGGTGTTTAGCGTCGGTCTTTAGCAGTCATTTTACTTTCGTTATTACATGTTAGCGGGGTACCTTTGAGCACACGTGTTACCGTTTTTCTTTCGATTATACATGATAGCAGTTATAGCTTACTCTTATTTATACATGATAGCGGTTATAGCTTACTCTTGTTTATACATGATAGCGGTTACAGTTTACTCTTGTTTATACATGATAGCGGTTACAGTTTACTCTTGTTTATACATGATAGCGGTTATAGTTTACTCTTGTTTATACATTATGATGCTGACATGATAACGGTTATGGTTACTTTGCTCGAGGCTGCAGCACGCGCACCCGCGGTTTGGCCACCGCAAAGGGTGCGCTTTTCCGGAAAAGTGGTCTATGACCCGTGTATACCCACGAGGTGACGTAGTGGGGCCCCTTATTAGTTGTGGGGTTTGAGGCGCCGAGGTGCGAGCGATGCGACCCGTCGGTTTAGTTGTCCGACGTGGTCGGGTTTTACCCACGAGGTGACGTAGTGGGGCCCCTTATTAGTTGTGGGGTTTGAGGCGCCGAGGTGCGAGCGTTGCGACCCGTCGGTTTTAGTTGTCCGACGTGGTCGAGTTTCTGCAGGTACGGTATGGGCCGCCGGTTTAGTTGTCCGACGTGGGCGGGTATTACAGGATACAGGTGTACAGGTTACCTCTCCACCTTGAGAGGGTGGTTGCTCCGGTTGTCTTCACGGTTTGTTTTATTATATTCTCCTGCTCTACTATTTTTACGTCACTGACTTCCCCCTTCGTGACAGGGTTGAGACGGGGGGAGATGTAGGCGGTGGTGAGGACGGGACAGGAGCAGCTGGGTCGCTGGGGACCCTGGACTGTATTTCTTCTTTCTTTCTTGCATTTCATTTACATTGTAGTTATGTGAGAGGTTCTCGATACCCTCGTGGGGTCGGCATGGATGTCGGTATGGGTTGCATTTAGTTATCCTCTTATACGCTACTCTTCCTTCTATTTTGTTGGCCATTTGAAAATGAAAATGGCAAAAGCCGAAGAAAAGATTGCGAAAACCATTTTTAAAATCTAAGTGTCGTGTGGGCACTGGTTTCAAAACCCTGTGGATTTATGGATTGCGAGAAGGATTTCAAAACTGGGGTGTCGGGTGGGCACCGTTTTCAAAACCTTGTGGATTTATGCTAATTTCGAAACTCGCTTTCAAAACATAAGCGCCGGGTAGGCGCTCTTTTAAAACTGTGGATTTATCCTTTCCAAATTGATCGGCCATACATTTTTAAGTGAATTAGAATGCTGGTGGTATATGAATAATTGTTGTGATTGAATGGATGTGTATGTTTGAAATATGTACTGAACTCCACGCCGGGCATATACAGGGGAGGCTCTGTCCGTTTACAGAGTGACCCTGTATGTGTGGCGGGTCTGGGCATGCGCCGGGGAAGAGGGGTTCTCCTTTATCAAAAAAAAATTTATACGTCAAATGCTTGACTTTTGTGAATCGTTTCCGCTAAAACAAACCCCCGGGGTGTGACAGATTAAATGGTATCAGAGCGTTCTTTCAATCACAACAGTTAGTGCCGACATCCGCGGGAACACCTCACTTGCCTACACATGAATGAAATGGGTAGGGCATAGGACTGTAGAACGTGAGTGACCGAGGGGGGGGGGGAAATGTTGAGTCCTTTCTCTCACTTTATGGTTGTTGCTAGTAGGGTAGTCTAAAGTTGACTCTTGTGATGTGTGACAGACGTGGCCCATACTAGATCATCGGCCGGGGACGCAGAGTCAGTGTCCGACATCCACGGAGATACCACACATAGCTACGAATGAATGAATTGAATAAGGCATAGAAGCGTAGAACGCGAGTGATCGGGGGAGCGGGGGGGAAAGTATATGTCCCGTTTTCTCGATAGTTGGTTAAGTGCTACACTAGCGGAGTCTAGAACTGACTTGTGGGGTGTGTGAGTACGGGTTAAGTTTTGTTTCTCGGTTTAGCTCGGTTGTCGCGTTCGTGTAGTAGTGTTGTTGTGGGGGGTCTTGGGATTCCCCCTGGGGTTGAGAAAAGAGACCACTGGGACTAGCAACTCTTGTTCGTTTCGGCTTGATTCTTCCTTTTGTTGAGCGGACCTAGAGCTTAAATACTCCTAGTTGGGAATGTGATCGTTGGCCTGGGGGTATGCAGCTCGGCTCAGTGTATGGTGCTTGGAAGGGCAATGGATTGGGAACGAGCGGTAGAGGTTAATCAGAGTGTCGCACCCCCTTGGGTGCCAAGACGGAAGTAGGACCGTGCTTCTTGGGTTTTGTCGCCAGCTCCCCATGACCAAGGCATAGTCTTGAGGTTTTGGGTTGCGAGTTTGTGATTGTGAAGCAGTACAGATCACGAGGGGCGCAAGGCCAATGGGAAGCACAAGTCGGACATGTTTGGCCACTTTTCCTATGTATTGGATTCCTGGCGTTTTTAAGTTTCGGGGATGAAACTTCTTTTAAGGTGTGAGTGATGTAGCACTCGAGAAATTCTAGTGTGCTCGCGGGCGAGGAAGCAGATCTAACCTTAGCGATTTGCATACCGGTTCGTGAATTGCACAGTTTCCGATGCACAAATTTCCGCCTGTCCGATCCGATACCTGGGTATTTGGTTAGGAACGAACCCTAGGATGACTTGTGTTCACGAGAGAGCGCAGGGTATTGGCATGGTGGTTTGGAGCTGAGGTGTGTTTCACACAGTTGAGTCTCGTTGTTTCGGTTATTAGTCGTACGCACTCTGGTTTTTGGGACCGTTGTTAGTGCAGGGTTAGCCGCGGTCATGGTTTCGGCTGTGGGCTTGATGTTGCAATGGAGCCAGAGTGCTCGGATCAGTTACAGTGGTTAAAGGTTAAATCACTGTTCTTGTCGTAATCGTCCAGCTGATGGCACAGCAGTAGATGACTGCTATTATTGCACTAGCCTCACAGTTTGCTTAGAGGTTGAACAAGTCGTTGACCCTTCAGTGTCCCCGTGTCATAATTCAATGGCCTATGGGCCCGATGGTAACCCTGTTTTGGGACGGATGCAAATCGACCCCACCTTTTGCACAGATTTTGTGGATCGACGTGGACTCGCCTATGTGTTAGTCATGGTGATGTTTGTGACCACGAGGTGGTAGTAATCCTTGATAAAGGTTCTGTTTTTAGCACTGGGATTGTGTTGGGAGGTATGTGATATTACCTTCTATAGGAGTTGCGTCCCCAACTAGTTGTTGGCGACAGTTCTACGGTATTTCGCTATTCTTTGGTAAGCACGTTGGCTGCAGGCAACGGACTGTCGAAAGAACTGAGGAAATACTCTGCCCTGTAATGGGGAGTATCATATTGGGTCTAAATTAGTAGCCTTAGAGTTGTCGATACCTTGCGACTGACTTGTAGCCCTCGAATAAACTTTTTGAGCATTTCATAAAGTATGACTTCAGGCTGTAGGCTCCGGGAATGAAACTTTTTTTTAAGTTGTAAGTTCGGGGACGAAACTTCTTTTAAGTTGTAAGTGATGTAGAAACTCGAAATATTTTATTTTTAATAAATAGATTAAAAGCAGAATCGTAGTCGATTTCGGGTTCAAAAGACCTATGTTGATTTATTTAGTCAATTGCCAATGTGCGAGTTGCACGATTTACGAGACAAAAAGGCTATTTTCCAATCCGGACATGATCTTGGAAATCCGAGTTGACCGTTGCGATCGTCTCGTCGAACCAAGCGAGATTCATATTCAGCACTTTTCGATCTGACGGTCGGATCTTCCAGAATTCAACTAAGAAGTGGACGAATCTCGCGACCAATGTAACAGTGTCCTCTGCGCACAGTGCACTTAAGTGAGTTACTGTAGATGAACAGTAAGCCTGGTTTTCGAGACCCCGACGAATACAACGTTGACTAATTCACTGTTCGGAGTTCGAACATAGTGATCCAGGTAGTCATTTCGAACGGTTTCGTCGTTCTGGACACAATGGCACTGACAGAATTTCTGTTTGACGGTCCTAGAGCCTCGAAACGCGCAATAACTGTGTTTCGGTACAGTATAAGATGGAATTTAAAAATTGTGGAGCAAAATTTTAGCGAACCAAAATTGCCACCTGATAGGTTTCGTCGAGCCGGACGTCGTGGTAGTGTCAGATTTTCAGTTTGACAGTCCGGTTGTCTCGAAAAGCGTGAAAAACAGTGAAAAATACAACAAATTGCGCGATAAACCCTAGTTCTTGCCTCGTTCTACGTGCCACTCCCTAGTTAGGGACCTAAGTGTGAAACTAAGTCTACTGTGAGGGACTTAGCTTCTAGGATTCAAAGGTTGAGGGGTGTAAACGAAATTTACATATACCTATATATATAGGTACCCTCGGCTAGGGTTTCCCCAAAACCCTAAACCCATAGCCTTTCCCCCAGCCGCTGTTCCAACGGAACCCCTTCCTCTCTGCCGTGCTCCCCGGAGCCTCCCCGCACCGGCCGCCGGCGGGAGCAAACTATCGCCGGATTATCGTGTTGCGGCCGAGGGATGATCCCAGGCTTCATGCAACCGATAAACCAAGATCAAAACCATTCATTCTCTTCCTTTTGGTGACTGCAAGCTACCATTAAAATATGGAGTTGATCGGTGAAGAATCCACAGAGATCGGGGATGCCCTAGAACGGGCCAATGTTGAACCGCGGCCGTCCTCGCGGTACGGCGCCGCCGCGGCCCCCATGCCGCCGGGAACTACCCCAGCAGGCACCAGGGGACCGAGAGGACTACCTTGTCCATCTTGCGCCGGCCCAGACCTCGCCGGCCGGAATCCACCATTAGAGGTGGCCGGAAAACACAAATTCTGAAGAACTTGATCTCCGGCGATCGCCGGAGCTCCGTCAAGTGGGAAAGCAACCTGGGTAGGGTCCCTTGGTCCGTAGGAAACTCCCCATGCCACTTGCATGGGAGGTTGAACATGGGGTTTCTTCCCTCGAGATTGCACCCATGTCGTGGCCGAGCCTCTTCTCCGGCCATCGCCCGTCGTCTGGGTCGCCGGCCGACCACCCAGGTACTCTCACTAACCAACTCTAGCAAGGTTCCCTTCTATCTAGAAACCCCAGAAATTCTTACTTGCAGAGGATCAGCTCGGGAACAACTTAGTTATTGGTATATGTATAATGCCCACAGGGTTTGATAAAATGCTTCAAAGAAGATTTAGTTGGAATTAGGGTTTACATTGAATATGAAATTTGTTCAAAATAATCCCCTGAGCTTGATGCTCGCTTCAGACCAAGATGGTTCTGTGTGGATTAAAATTTGGAGCAATGAAAACTTGTATGTTTGCAAGGATCTGGTTCTGGTGAACCAGCAGGTCTGGGCTGCAAAAAAGGTGAGCCCCCAGTGTCCTTGCACTGTTTAAAGACACTTTCATATACAAAGTTCGTCTGTTTGACGATCGGATTAAAAGTTGTAGTGTAATCAACCTTTTAAAGTAATGTTGAAACAAAACTAAGTTCCGGGCTATTAGAGAAGTCGTGACAGTGTATTCCTGGCTATTTTGGGGTCACTGGACGCGATGCTCGCGTTAGATTTAGGTTTTGAAGACTCGGAGAAACAAAAATATCATTAAGGCTATGTTAGTAAGGTATTTTATGGCCCGAAGTTTTCCTCGGGTCCCGTTCTGGCTGCAAATGAGTGAGCACGGTGTTCAGCAAGATAAATGTCACCTGCTGGAAGTGACGGTTCGTCAAAATTAATTTCCAGTTGAAAGAACGAGCGAAACATCGCTCAAATGACGCTAAAATGTGAATTCTAGAAACCCTAGGGGTCTAAATGCAATTTGGCACTGCATACTGTTTAGAACAATGTATAAATGTTTCCTAAACTTTTCTTTAGGATTCCAACGGTTCTCGTTGACCGGGAAATCGGATTCGATAGATAAATCGGCGATATTCTCCCGTTTAAGCTTCACGTTGCTGTCGTGTCGTCGGGATGGGTATGTGTGAGTCTAGTTCTGACTACAGTCTCTGTTCAGGGCCCAGCAGTTCAGCACCAGCCTCCCGGTAGTCCTAGCGGGAGTTCGGGATCGGCCTTCTTTCAGGTGGGTTTTATTTTTAAGTCTTAGCATTTAACTCTATCATGTTGGACGGGGTCAATCTTATGCGTATGTGGGTTCTTTTTGCCTTGTGTTAGCGTCGGTCTTTGGCAATCATTTTACTTTCGTTATTACATGTTTAGCGGGGTACCGTTGAGCACACGTGTTACCGTTTTTTCTTTGTATTATACATGATAGCAGTTAGAGCTTACTCTTATTTATACATGAAGCGGTTATAGCTTACTCTTGTTTATACTGATAGCGGTTACAGTTTACTCATGTGTTATACATGATAGCGGTTACAGTTTACTCTTGTTATACATGATAGCGGCTATAGTTTACTCTTTTTTATACATTATGATGCTGACATGAAACGGTTATGGTTACTTTGCTCGAGGCTGCAGCACGCGCACCCGCGGTTTGGCCACCGCAAAGGGTGCACTTTTCCGGAAAAGTGGTCTATGACCCGTGTATACCCACGAGGTGACGTAGTGGGGCCCCTTATTAGTTGTGGGGTTTGAGGCGCCGAGGTGCGAGAGATGCGACCCGTCGGTTTAGTTGTCCGACGTGGTCGGGTTTTACCCACGAGGTGACGTAGTGGGGCCCCTTATTAGTTGTGGGGTTTGAGGCGCCGAGGTGCGAGCGTTGCGACCCGTACGGTTTAGTTGTCCAACGTGGTCGAGTTTCTGCAGGTACGGTATGGGCCGCCGGTTTAGTTCGTCTCGACGTGGCCGGGGTATTACAAGATACAGGTGTACAGGTTACCCTCTCCACCTTGAGAGGGTGGTTGCTCCGGTTGTCTTCACGGTTTGTTTTATTATATTCTCCTGCTCTACTATTTTACGTCACTGACTTCCCACTTCGTGACAGGGTTGAGACAGGGGGGAGATGTAGGCGGGTGGTGAGGACGGGACAGGAGCAGCTGGGTCGCTGGGGACCCTGGACTGTATTCTTCTTTCTTTCTTGCATTTCATTTACATTGTAGTTATGTGAGAGGTTCTCGATACCCTCGTGGGGTCGGCATGGATGTCGGTACGGGTTGCATTTAGTTATCCTCTTATACGCTACTCTTCCTTCTATTTTGTTGGCCATTTGAAAATGAAAATGGCAAAAGCCGAAAGAAAAGATTGCGAAAACCATTTTTAAAATCTAAGTGTCGTGTGGGCACTGGTTTCAAAACCCTGTGGATTTATGGATTGCGAGAAGGATTTCAAAACTGGGGTGTCGGGTGGGCACCGTTTTCAAAACCTTGTGGATTTATGCTAATTTCGAAACTCGCTTTCAAAACATAAGCGCCGGGTAGGCGCTCTTTTAAAACTGTGGATTTATCCTTTCCAAATTGATCGGCCATACATTTTTAAGTGAATTAGAATGCTGGTGGTATATGAATAATTGTTGTGATTGAATGGATGTGTATGTTTGAAATATGTACTGAACTCCACGCCGGGCATATACAGGGGAGGCTCTGTCGTTTACAGAGTGACCCTGTATGTGTGGCGGGTCTGGGCAAGCGCCGGGGAAGAGGGGTTCTCCTTTATCAAAAAAAAATTTATACGTCAAATGCTTGACTTTTGTTAATCGTTTCCGCTAAAACAAACCCCCGGGGCGTGACAGAGTTACAGGCTCAAGTAGTCCAGACATTTGAGGCGATGCGGCGCCAAGAAGAGAACATGGAGCGCGGGATGCGCGTGCTTGAGCTGAGAGCATCTCCCGGGGTATCGCCAGTAGTACTCCCGGCCACGACTTCGTCGTTTTCGACCCGGAGTGAATTGTGGATATATTAGGAGCAGCGAGAGTTGCTTACCGGTTGTTGTACTTCATCTAGTTCCATCCCTGCAGATTTCGGATTGAGTTTGGAGCCTTGGGAGGCCGAGAACTGGATCGCTTGCTATGGAAGAGAGCTGTTCGAGGGTTTTGTTCATCCGGAGAAGGGCGCCTGGTTGGTTATGCACTTTGGATTAGGACGCCAAGAGAGTTGGGGCGTCGAATTCGTCCTGTTGGACCATCGGGAGCTTAGTTGATGTTCTGGGGCGAGTTCTATGACGGTTTGAGCAGTGTACCCCCTTGCTGCCCAGGATGAGGTTTGGGGGTTGATCTTTTATGAACGAGAGGGACTGTTGGCTTGTGCACGTGAGGATCAGGTTCCAGACCTGTATAGCACATGGATGAGTGAGTGCCAGTCCCGCTGGAGTAAGTAGGACATTCGATTGATTCCTTGGGTTTTTAGTCCTACCATCTGTTGCGAGGTGTGTTACGTATTGGATAGGGATTGGTTATCCCGTTGTTAGGCTACCTTGGATTGTCGAGAGAGAGACTTTGACCCCCCTGGGAAGTTCGGCGTCACAGTTGGTATCAGAGCCATTCACCAGCGGAAACGTGAGATGTGCCTCGGCTGGAGTCAGGGTTATATAGCGGGTAGAGCGAGGCTCCCCAGCTAATGATTGTTGTGGGTGGAGTGCAGCTCCCCACAAGGTCGGCTAAGGCTAGCGAGACAAGTCTCAAATCGCCTGGTGCTTGTGAGGGTGTTGAGCCTGACGTGGACGTTCAGGGCTTTAAGGGGGGAGGAATGTGACACACTCGGAATTTGGATTAGGCCTATATATAAATGATATAATAGGACTAAATTCTTAAACCCGGCTATAGCATTTTGGATGGTAGCAAAATCCAAGAGGAAACATGAGAGTTAGCGATGCTAGAGCTAGAGTAGTTCAGGATGGGTGCACCCCCTGGGAAGTGGGGAGTCACAGCGCCGTGTG
>JAQNDB010003744.1:0-27705 GCA_029204045.2 Tillandsia leiboldiana
GAGTACCTTGATCACATGTTATTATCTTACTCTTGTTCATGCATTGTGGCTACTGTTCTCGAGGCTGCAACACGCGCACACCGCGGTTTGGCCACCGCGAAGGGTGCGCTTTTCCGGAAAAGTGGTCTATGACCGTGTATACCCATGAGATGACGTAGTGGGGCCCTTATTAGTTGTGGGGTTTGAGGCGCCGAGGTGCGAGCGGGCGACCCGTCGGTTTAGTTGTCCGACGTGGTCAGGTTTCTGCAGGTACGGTATGGGCCGTCGGTTTAGTTGTCCGACGTGGCCGGGTATTACAGGATACAGGTGTACAGGTTACCTCTCCACCTTGAGAGGGTGGTTGCTCCGGTTGTCTTCACGGTTTGTTTATTATATTCTCCTGCTCTACTATTTTACGTCACTGACTTCCCACTTCGTGACAGGGTTCAGTCGGGGGGAGAGGTAGGCGGCGGTGAGGACGGGACAGGAGCAGCTGGGTCGCTGGGGACCCTGGACTGTATTTGTTCTTTCATTCTGCATTTCATTTACATTGTAGTTATGTGAGAGGTTCTCGATACCCTCGTGAGGTCGGCGTGGATATCGGTATGGGTTGCATTTAGTTACCTCTTATACGTTACTCTTCCTTTTATTTCTGTTGGCCATTTGAAAACGAAAAAGGCAAAAGCCAAAGAAAAGATTGCGAAAACCATTTTTAAAATCTAAGTGTCGGTGGGCACTGGTTTCAAAACCCTGTGGCTTTTATGGATTGCGAAAGGGATTTCAAAAACTTGGGTGTCGGGTGGGCACCGTTTTCAAAACCTTGTGGATTTATGCTGATTTCGAAACTCGCTTTCAAAACGTAAGCGCCGGTAGGCGCTCTTTTAAAACTGTGGATTTATCTTTCCAAATTGATCGGCCATACGTTTTAAATAGATTAGAATGCTGGTTGTATGTTAATAATTGTCGTGATTGAATGGTTGTGTATGTTTGGAACATGTACTGAACGCCACGCCGTGCATATACAGGGGAGACTCTGTCCGTTTACAGAGTGATCCTATATGTGTGGCGGGTCTGGGCATGCGCCGGGGAAGAAGGGTTCTCTTTTACAAAAAAAATAGTACGTCAAATGTTCGACTTTTGTGAATCGTTTCCGCTAAAACAAACCCCCCCGGGGCGTGACAGATTAAATGGTATCAGAGACTTCTTCCAATCACAACAGTTAGTGCCGCCATCCGTGGGAACACCTCACTTGCCTACACACGAATGAAATGGGCTTTCAAAACGTAAGCGCCGGGTAGGCGCTCTTTTAAAACTGTGGATTTATCCTTTCCAAATTGATCGGCCATACGTTTTAAATAGATTAGAATGCTGGTTGTATGTTAATAATTGTCGTGATTGAATGGTTGTGTATGTTTGGAACAAGTACTGAACGCCACGCCGTGCATATACAGGGGAGACTCTGTCCGTTTACAGAGTGATCCTGTATGTGTGGCGGGTCTGGGCATGCGCCGGGGAAGAAGGGTTCTCTTTTACAAAAAAAATTAGTATGTCAAATGTTCGACTTTTGTGAATCGTTTCTGCTAAAACAAACCCCCCCGGGGCGTGACAGATTAAATGGTATCAGAGACTTCTTTCAATCACAACAGTTAGTGCCGACATCCGTGGGAACACCTCACTTGCCTACACACGAATGAAATGGGTAGGGCATAGGACTGTAGAACGTGAGTGACCGAGGGGGGGAAAATGTCGAGTCCTTTCTCTCACTTTAGGGTTGTGGTTGGTAGGGTAGTCTAAAGTTGACTCTTGTGATGTGTGACAGACATGGCCCGTACTAGATCATCGGCCGGAGACACAGAGGCAGACGCGACGACGTCGACGACCGGGAGAACCAACTCCTGCGGCAGCAATTGCGGGAGATGGCGGGGAATCTGGCCAACCTCACCGAGCACGTGCGTCAGTTGACGCAACAGCAGCAGGCCGCGACGGTGACGGTCGCCCCGGTTTCCCCACAGGGCCGACAGCACCGGCCGCGGCGCCACCGACAGTGCCACCGCCGGCGGCGGCGACGGGACCGGCGCCGAGGACAGCCAGCAGGTTACTCTGGAGGAGACTGTAGTCACACCTGCCCCTACCGTGGTTGCCGCCGCCGTGAGGGAGGGGACGGTTGCGATGACCGAACGGGATCGGGTGCGGGCCAACCTGAAAGACTTCAAGAAATACGACCCACCCACGTTCGAAGGGGATACGACCGACCCATGGGTCGTCGAGAAATGGGTGGGGTCGATGGAGAAACTTTTCGAAGACCTACTCATGGAGGATGACGAGCGGGTTCCCCTAGCCGTCCACTACTTGGAGGGGAACGCCCGCTTGTGGTGGAAGACGGTACGCCCCGATCCTGCTAAGGGTACCGCACTTCCGTCCTGGACAACCTTCAAACAGGAGCTGTTCGGGGCCTTCTTCACCAACAGTGTCAAGAAGAAGTTGGAGGACGACCTGAACCACATCCAGCAGGGGAACCGGACGGTCATGGAGTATCAGCGGGAGTTCGTCCGGCTAGCAAACTGCGTCCCGTTCGTCATAAGGGACGAGGCTCACAAGGCGCAACTCTTTGTGGATGGCTTGCGGAGTAATATCTTCGAGGTGGTGCAAGCAGCCGAACTGCACACCTTCCAGAAAGTGGTTGATAGAGCCACTACGGTGGAGCGGGGTTTTGCGATCACCCGCGCCAGAAGGGAGAACTCGACGCGGCTAGAGGACCGGAAGCGGCAACAGCAGAACTCGGGGGGAGGCTCTTGGAGTGGGGGCGGAGCCCCGAAATGGTGGAGACCGCAGGCGGGGTCCCGGAGTGCGCCAGCAGGAGGGCCGAGGCCGGGGAATAGGCCGTGCGTCATATGCGGGGGAGGGCACATTCCGGGAGAGTGCCCCCAAAGAGGCGACCACTGCTTCAGTGGCGGCAAACGGGGGCACTTCCGCCGCAACTGCCCCTTAGGCGGGGGATCTGCGTCCTCTGCAGCTTCTACGCCCACTACACAGCCCTCAGGGCGGGGGAAAGCTCCTATGGCGTCCGACGTCTAGACCCCCTGCACCACGGCGCGAGGAGGACAGGCAGCCACAACCCAGCGGGAGAGTCTTCTCAATGACCCGCCAAGAGGCAGATCCGCCGGAGGACGCACTTGCAGGTACTACTTCCGTTTAAAATTCCCATGCTAGAACTCTTTTCGACACCGGAGCAACACACTCTTTCATTTCCCGTGACTTCGTGTTTCTGTATGGTCTCGAGGAGACACCCCTCCAAAATTTCTTGACGGTTGCAAACGGCGGGCAGGGACCTTGGAGGCGGTCAGCGTTGTGACCGCCTGCCCGATTAAGCTAGGGCGGCTGGCATGTCCTTGGGATTTGGTGGTAATCCCCCTGAAGGAGTACGACGTGGTGCTGGGCATGAACTGGCTCACGAGGTACCAGGCGCTCATCGATTGCGACAAGCCGACAGCTGCGTTTACAAGAACTGGGTTTCCCTGAGCATGTGTACATGATGGGCAAGAGCATCTCCTTCCCGGCGATTATTTCAGCGGCACGGGCCAGAAGACTGGTGGAGGGTGGTTGCGTGGCCTATTTAGCATCGGTGGATTTGGCCACCCGACCCCCGACGACGCCTGCCGATATCCCAGTGGTGAGGGACTTCCCCGACGTTTTTCCCACGGAACTGCCTGGGATGCCCCCTGAACGGGAGGTGGGGTTCCCTATTGAACTACTACCGGGCACGCAGCCTATTACGAAGGCGCCTTACCGAATGCCTTCGCAGAGCTAAAGGAGCTTAAAGCACAACTGGAAGACCTCTTGGATAAGGGGTTCATAAGACCGAGTGTATCACCCTGGGGTGCCCGGTACTCTTGTGCGGAAGAAAGACGGAAGCCTGCGTCTCTGCATCGATTACAGAGGAATAAACAAAGTCACAGTGAAGAATAAGTACCCCCTGCCCAGAATAGACGACCTCCTCGACCAGCTGAGAGGGGCGACGGTCTTCTCCAAAATCGATCTGCAATCGGGCTACCACCAACTCCGGGTTCGGGACGAGGACATCCCGAAGACCGCTTTCCGGACCCGGTATGGCCACTACGAGTTCACGGTCATGCCCTTCGGACTCACGAACGCCCCCGCAGTCTTCATGGACATGATGAACCGGATCTTCAGACCCTTCCTGGATCGGTTCGTGGTGGTTTTCATCGACGACATCCAGATTTACTCCACTACCGACGGGGAGCATGAGGACCATCTGCGAACGATCCTCCAAACTCTCAGAGAGCAGGAGCTGTTCGCTAAACTCAAGAGTGTGAGTTCTGGCTGCGCGAAGTCGGTTTCCTAGGACATGTGATCTCGGCACAGGGAATTGCCGTGGACCCCAAGAAGGTGGAATCAGTGGTCGACTGGCAACCGCCGACGACGGTGACAGAGGGTCCGCTGTTTCCTAGGGTTGGCAGGATATTACAGGCGGTTCGTAGAGGGTTTCGCGAAGATTGCTACCCCCTTAAATCGGTTAACCAGAAAAGGGGAGAAGTTCATATGGACGGCCAAATGCCATGAGAGCTTTGAGGAACTCAAGAGGAGGTTAACCAGGGCACTGATACTTGTGCTGCCGACACCCGGAGAGGATTATGAAGTGTACTGCGACGCATCGAGGATCGGTCTGGGTGGTTGTCCTGATGCAACAGGGGAAAGTGATTGCCTACGCGTCCAGGCAACTGAAGGATTACGAAAAAAACTACCCGATACACGACTTAGAACTGGCCGCAGTAGTCTTCGTTTTAAAACTGTGGAGGCACTATCTCTTCGGAGTCCACTGTAACGTCTTCTCGGATCATCAAAGTCCTTAAGTACATCTTTACCCAAAAAGAATTAAACTTGCGGCAGAGACGATGGCTAGAGCTGTTGAAAGATTACGACTTGACGATTCCAATACCATCCCGGGAAGGCAAACGTGGTGGCCGATGCATTGAGCAGGAAAGGGCATCAGAAGGGGCGTCTGGGAGCGCGATAACGGAGGAGAACCACTTGATCGCGGAGTTCGCACGATTGCAGATGGAGGTGGTGTGATGACCCGGATCTTTGCAGGGCTTCTACAGTGTGACCGGCAGCTTCTGGAGGCCGATGGGGGCATGTCGGCGGTGTTTGTGAGCCAATTTGGACACAAGTGATGGACTCCGGGCTTAAATGGATCGCGTGGGTAATCGGAGGACCCCATCGGATGGTTAGAGGTGTTTTCCGCGCAAAATGGATATCAAATTTAGACTCAGCGTGAAATTCGGATTAAAATGCCTTTCCGGGAGCCTTCGGCAATTTGTAGGATTGGAATTTGGCAAAATGGACGCCGGATTTGGACCTCAGCGCGCAAAAAACGGTCAAAATGGGCTATTTACATGTATTTTTCGGAGTAAAGTTACTGTTCACCGCCGGAACAGTAACTACGGCGACCGGCCGGCGACGCGGCGCGGCGGGCAGTGGCGGAGAGCGGCGACGCGGCCTCGGGCAGGCGGAAAGCGGCAGCGGGCAGGGCGCGCGGGCGCGGGCAGGGCGCGCGGGCAGGCGCGCGGTCCACACGGCCATCGTGCACCGAGAGGGGGGCCACGTGGTGGCTTCCCACTGGGTGGTTCACGGGACGCGGTCTACGGAGCAGCGCGGTGTTTGGTGGACTTGGCGGGAGACACGTGGCAGATTCTGGTTCGTCGGGTGCACGGAGTATGTGCACCGGGTTCAGCGAGCGCGGAGCCCTGACACGTGGCACACGAGGATTGGTGCGAGCTACTATGCGCGTGCAGGCGGCAGGTGGCGTGGCAGGCGGCGTGGCAGCGGTGGCAGGCGGCATTGGCAGGCGGCCGGCGGGCGTGGCGGGCACGGCGCCGACGTGGCGCACGCGGGCGCCACATGGCGGCCCCCCATTGGCGGGCGCCACAATTCCGCGTTGACCACGCGGGGCCACGCGGCAGGACGGGAGCTGCCGAGTTTGCTGTCCCGTGTTCGGGGGACACGTGGCGCAATCTCGTGGAATCGGGCGCTCGATCGACGGCCCGGATCGACGCACTGTGCGCGCCCAAAGATTCGGGCGCCCGAAATTTGGGACACGTCGGCATTTTGGATTTGTTTGGAATGGGCCTTTAAATACCTCCTTTTCTCCCTCTTTCTTTCCCCTTTTCCGAGCCTTAGAGTGAGAATGGGAGGGAGAGCCTCTAAATGGAATTTGTTCCCCTTGATATTCTTGAGCTCCTGGTGGATCGGCCGGAATTTTGGAAGCTCGGCAACTGCGATATCGATTTTACAGTTTCACCTCGGTTTTCACCCCATTTCGGCCCATTACCGTCGCAGTTCAGTCGGAAATTCGCTGTGAGCAAACCATGAGGAGTTTTTTGGGCGATTTTCTTCGACAGCATGTTCCTAAAGAGGTAAGGCTTCGATTTCTGTGTTGATCGCTTCGCTCTTTTCGCACTTTTGGCATGTTTCCCAAGGCATCTTTGACCCCCATTTTCTGTGATGGATTTTGGACAGCACCGGCTTGTCGATTTTATATCTCAGCCTAGGAACATCGGATCAAGGCGTTTCAGGACTCGATTTTGATCTACTCGTCGTGAGGATCACAGTGGTGATTTTTCTGAGATTTTTGGAAATTGTTTCGAAGGTGATAATTAAGCTTTTCTTGGACTGATTGCTACAGGAATTCTGATTTGGAAGGTTTTGAGGTGCAAGCGATGTTTTATTTTTATCTTGGTCTACAGGTATCAGATCTGGGTGTTTAAATAGTCGTTTTGGGGCTACTCTTCGCGAGGAACGCGATCGTGAATTTTCTGGATTTTCTTGAGGACTGGACAGAGGTGATATTTAGCCTTTTTGGGGGCTGATTTTGGACTGCGGTTAATTGTACAGTTTTGAGTTTAATTGTGCGCGTTGTTCTGTGCAGTAGGACACAGATTTTTGGTGGATTGCTGTGTTAGAGGACCCGCGGGCAGCGAGAGGTCTCTTTTGGTGTTGTGCGCGCTTTTCGAGGTGGGTGGTTGTTGCATACCTCTACTTCTGACTTGCTCACTAAGTTTATTAGAGAAGCCCACTATTGAACATATTGATTGATTGCGATGCATGTTTGACTGATATAAATGTGAGCCTATCATCTGAGATTAATTTTGTGGATATAGCAGTGTTGGGGTTATTATGGGGATAATATTGCTGTTGGAACATGATCAGTGGAATAATTTAATAGTGATAGTTAACATGCCGTATCAGCACATAAATTCTACGGAAATTGGTTAAATGGACTAATTATCGGGACATGATGACTTATCTATGTGCGGGTTCCACCTGGGATTTATCATGGATCAGGGATCTTATACATGTGTAGTTGACTGAAGATTTTAGCATAATTGTTATATTTATTTGGAGATTATTAATTGTTACACATGTTGAACTGTTATTTGACATTCTCTCTCTTTCACATTGCATGAGGACTTTTGCATGCGTGTGTGGACATCTAGATAGGCCACTATTTATTGCTACACTACCATATTGGGATTTGACTTAGGAGAAACCATGATTGCTTTCTTTCTCCTTCTTATTTAGACTTTCGAGTCATGTTGCTCGGGTTCGAGCAGAGGTTTGGGATAGTGTAGCCGGGACCTTAGGGTCAGAGACAGGGTGTACTTGATGTTGGATCATGGGTTATTGCGGCAACCGCGGACAGTAGACGGTTGACGGGATCTTGTTTATTTTACCCGATTGTGGGTTGTGGGTTATTGCGGTGACCGCGGACATTGGGCGGTTGACCGGATGTTTACTATTGCATCAGATTGGGTATCAGATTTCTCTAGTGTATGGAGTTTCCCACTTGTTGAGTACTATTGCATCTGATTGGGGATTGGGGTTTCTTTAGTGGACGGAGTTTCCCACTTTGATCATAGTCTTGATCCAGCCCTGCTATATTGAGATATGTGCTACAGAGATACTTGTGATACTGATGACAGAGATACTTTACTCGTGTGGGTCGCTCCCCTCGAGTGCCACTCCGGAGGTAGGCTTTTCGGACCCAGCCTTGTGTGCCGGTCTGATACTTGTTTTTGGGATGCGAGCCGTGCGGGCCGATCCCGTGGTTTCGAGCCTTGTGTGCAGATTCCGCTGAGCAGGCAGTACCAGTTTTACTGGTGGTACCAGATAGGGTTTATTTGGTCTTATACTGTTTCCTGATGCATTCATACAGTCATTTCTTCCAGTTTTGCATTTAGAGGCATACTAGTAGTGGTTTCCCTTTTATTCAGTAGTTCTGTTTATAGCTTTACCACTTGTCCCTTTCTTGCCTCTGGTAGACTTAGTGGGTACGCCGGAGTTTGAGGCTTTACCCACAGGGGGAGGCTACTGGTTTACTAGTGGTTCTCACCCCCATTATTGTTTCCCTCTTTTTTTTCTCCTGTTTTGCAGAGTCCTCTGCGGGAGTTGCTGATCTACTGTCGTTATCCGAGGCGAGGGAGTCACGAGCTAGATCTTTACTACCCGAGGAGTGTAGCTGTATCCCCTGGTTGGAGATTCCTTGTAGCTGACAGCTGGTTTTTATTGTTTACTTTGAGAGGGATCTTTTGTATCTTGAGAGACTGATGTACTTTGGTTTTAGTTTACCTCCTTTTTTATAGTTGAGAGATGCTGTACTGAGGACATTGTATGATGATTATCTGTATTCGAGGGAATGGATATTGTACCCTATTTCATGTTGTACAGTGATTGGATTTTATTTTACAGCATTTTATTTCCTCTCTGATATTTGCGTAGCTATAGTACTATCTTTTGCAGGTTAGACGCTTCGCCTATGCGGGTTTTTGCATAGGTGGCGGATCTGTTGGCGAGCCCGGGTCGCAGTTTCGACCCCGGGGCGTGACAGATTAGGTGGTATCAGAGCTTAGGGATAGGTCAGTTGGGACTGTAGAAACCCTAGGCTTGTGGTTGGACCCTAGGATGACTTCGTGAGATTCGCGATTTTTAGCGAGAGTCCTGATTGAGTTTTATACCTCTCCCAAGTGATGGGATGGGTGATTGGCATGTTTATTCTCCTAAGCAATTATGTTGGCTGCAGACAACATAATGCGGCGGAACGGTTGACATGCTCTAGACTCTCGCCGGAGTGGGTCGAGTTTTGTTTTGTGTTGTGGTGCAGTTGGTCGTGGTGAGCGGTGTCTCCCGACGCGTTGTGCGGATTGGTGTGCACTCGTCGCAGCAGTGGAGCTTGAGCGGATTATTTTGGGGCCGGATACCTGGATTGAGGTCAGAGAGCTTCAGGCCCCGATGGCAGGACTGTCCGAGGTTTATCAGCGGCAAAGTGAGCAGCTGGTCTGGGTGACACAGTTGTCGGAGCAGTGGGCAGCCCGACAGTGCTTTTCTCCTGAGGCCATATGGTTGTAGTATCCTCGGCGGTAGTGGTTTCTGTGGCACCGATTGAGCGGGTAGCCCCTCCGTGCCGAGGCACCGAGGCGGGGTGGATTGCTAACAGTTGATGAGCTGTGGGACGTCTTTGACCAATGGAGCCAGTTTTGGCGGATGAACCACCCTGATTTATGGGATTGAGTTGGAGCCTTTGGAGACAGAATGGTGGTTGGTGGTGATGAAGTGATCAATTGAGAGTCTCCCTGTACTAGAGAGTTTATGCAGTTATTGAACTGCGTGCTCCAAGTTTTGAGGGACGAGGCGCATAGGGTATGTGTGATTGGGAGTGGATTGCGCCAGGATACCCTTTTAGTTTATCTGATCCCTCTGTTTGGATTTTAGATTTTGGATGCCTTAATGGAGAAGGCATTGTGTATGGAGCGTACTGTTGCAGTTCCTTTGGATAGGGATCTGCCGCCGGAGGCGAGTTCTGGATAGAGGCGCCAGGCGCTAAGTGTTGGGGGACAGATCAGCTGGCAGCGGCACTTTCGTTTTCCTTTCTAGGATGGTGGATATCCTTATGGACGGATTAAGTAAAGCTTACCCAAGGAATGTTACCCTTTGTGATTGATAACATGCATGTTTGGGGTGCAATATAGGGATTGAGGGGTGAGCTTAATAAGGATAATTGTATAAGGAATTGGAAGGGATTAATTGTGTTTTGTCGTATGACGGTTACCATAATGGATTTTCTGAGATGTTAGGGGTCGGGTGGACCCCGATGGCAACATCAGCATCTTTATCAGAGTAGCGCAGTGGAAGCGTGGATTGGTTGTCTGCGGAGGGCCTTAATTGTCGCCTCAGTGTGAGCAAAGGCAGAGATCGTGCTCTTTGTGGATAGTCTTGATTTTCAGGCAGACTAAGCTACGACCACTTGCGTCAAGCGGATGAGACTGTGATGCCTGAGTGGAGGGCACCAAGGCAGTGGATCGGGTCGTCGCAAGTGTGATTTTATCACAGCAGTCGGAGTTAGAGCATGTTGCATTCCTGTATGGACTAGAGGCAGATTTGTTACCACATGCACTAGAGGTACAGGTTCCTGTTGGGATGGTGCATGTGGAGGAGGCTTGTGGGTCATGTCCAGTGCAGTTGAGACCTCGAGTGGTATCGGCAGACTTATTGGTAGTTGTACCTGGTCAGTGTTTGACCCAGTGCGTGGGTTTGGTTGGCATAGTGCCACATGGTGTATGACTGCGGAGAGAGAAGGTTATGATCTTCTGCAAGCAGACATTAGAAACTTGTTCATTGAGACAGTCAGAGCGCACTGGTTGTAGCGACTATGAGCGAGGTGTCTACGGCGGCACCGAGACGCGAGGATATCCCCGTTATCGTGAGATCCCAGATGTGATTCCACCGGAGCTGATAACGATGCCGCCGGTTAGGGAGACTGAGATGGCGATTGACGTGGTTCAGGGAACCACGCCAACCCCGATAGCACCTCATTGGATATCACCTGTAGAGCTGAGAGAGCTGATGGCGCAGTCGAAGGATCTGAGTGATCGAGGGTCTGTTCGACCTAGTGCCACCCCATTGATACACGGTGGTGATGCCACACCGTTGATACACGGTGGTGATGCCACGTCGTTGACAAACGACAGTGAGGGTCCTTGTGTGGTGTGCCCGCAGGCAAGTTTGGATATTATTTAGGACCTTTTGATGGAGTTATACTCCAGCAGTCGTTTGCTTATGATGCATGTATCTTTTTGGAATCATGCAGCTGTGTATTTTCGCCAAGAGGGTGTTCAGGACACGGTAGGGGCATTATGAGTATAGTGAGGCCAGAGGGAATGACTAATGCCCTGTTGCCTTTAAGATTTGAGGAATTGTGTATTCCTGTTGCACCTGGAAGAATTATTTGAGATATTCTTCTGGGATATTTTGATATTTACCCCATCTCTGTATGGTTAGAGCTGGTGGAGTACTTATAGATGGTGTAACAAGGTCTGTGAGGAAGAAGTTCTATGCCAAGTTGTTGTGGTGCAAGTTTTAGCTTCGAGAGCATATCTTCTTGGATTACTTATTCTAGCCATAAGGGGCGGTGGTGGAAATCTGGCCAAAATGGATGCTATTTGAGACGGGCTGAGACCGGCAGTTATTGTTGAGGTGAAGAGCTTTTGGACCGGATAGTGCCAGCAGAGCTCGACGAATAGGTGATGAGACTGATACCAGCGCCGATTTTAGCCTCGCCAGTGATGGGAGATGGATTTGTGAGATACAGTGATGCCTCCCATAATGGCTACGAAGTTACAGTTGGATTATTGGCGAGCATCCAGTATCACCCGGACAAGGCCACTGTGGTGGCGGATACTCGGAGCAGGAGAGCTATTTGGGGTTGAGTTTGATGATTTCGTAGCTGGCGCTGTGTAGGACCGTTAAGGTGACCAGGGCTCGAGGTTGTGTCCCTGGGGGTTCCTTTTGATGGTAGACTGCGGTGGAGCAGTCCATCGGATGGTCAGGATTCGAGAGTGACCGAGCGAAGACCCTGGCTTGTTAAGGCTTCTTCCCTCCTTGGATGATCGCGTGGAGATGTTTTGGGTTGCATTGGTCGAGTTGGCACCAGGGTGTGGTGTTGATGTGTGTTGTACTGTTCTTTCCCCCTTTTTCCCCAAGCCTTTTGTTGGAGTCCCTGAGGTTTGTTTTCACATCTCAGCACGGGAGTGATGTGCTTTCGCATCCCTCGCCCGTGATTGACTCGCTCCATTGGAGATTTGTGAGTGTTTAGAGTACGAGGGACGCCCGTTGCAAATTCTGGCTCGTGTGATGAAAGGATTGTGCAATCGGGCCATGCCGTACTGGTTGTTGTTTTGTTGTGGCGGAGTAATCACGGGGAGTGAGTAGCGACTTGGGAGCTGGAGACGGTGTTGATGGATATCTACCCTAGTTTTGAGACTCATTTTTTTGAGTTGTTTAGTTTCGAGGACGAAACTTTCTTTTAGTGGGGGGGGATGTGATGACCCGGATCTTTGTAGGGCTTCTACAGTGTGACCGACAGCTTCTGGAGGCCGATGGGGCATGTCGGCGGTGTTTGTGCGCCAATTTGGACACAAGTGATGGACTCCGGGCTTAAAATGGGTCGCGTGGGTAATCGGAGAACCCCATCGGATGGTTAGAGGTGTTTTCGCGCAAAATGGATATCAAATTTAGACTCAGCGTGAAATTCGGATTAAAAATGCCTTTCCGGGAGCCTTCGGCAATTTGTAGGATTGGAATTTGGCAAAATGGACGCCGGATTTGGACTTAGCGCGCGAAAACGGTCAAAATGGGCTATTTACATGTATTTTTCGGAGTAAAGTTACTGTTCACCGCCGGAACAGTAACTCCGGCTACCGGCCGGCGACGCGGCGCCGGCGGGCAGCGGCGCGGCCTCGGGCAGGCGGAAAGCGGCGGCGGGCAGGGCGCGCGGGCGCGGGCAGGGCGCGCGGGCAGGCGCGCGGTCCACACGGCCGTCGTGCACCGGAGAGGGGGGCCACATGGCGGCTTCCCACTGGGTGGTTCACGAGACGCGGTCTACGGAGCATCGCGGTGTTTGGTGGACTTGGCGGGAGACACGTGGCAGATTCTGGTTCGTCGGGTGCACGGAGTATGTGCACCGGGTTCAGCGAGCGCGGAGCCCTGACACGTGGCACGCGAGGATTGGGCGAGCTACTGTGCGCGTGCAGGCGGCAGGTTGCGTGGCAGGCGGCGTGGCAGCGGTGGCAGGCGGCGTTGGCAGGCGGCCGGCGGGCGTGGCGGGCACGGCGCCGACGTGGCGCACGCGGGCGCCACGTGGCGGCCCGCCATTGGCGGGCGCCACATTCCGCGTTGACCACGCGGGCCACGCGGCAGGACGGGAGCTGCCGAGTTTGCTGTCCCGTGTTCGGGGGACACGTGGCGCAATCTGGTGGATTCGGGCGCTCGATCGATCGGCGCACTGTGCGCGCCCGAAAGATTCGGGCGCCCGGAATTTGGGACACAGTTGGCATTTTGGATTTGTTTGGAATGGGCCTTTAAATACCTCCTTTTCTCCCTCTTTCTTTCCCTTTTCCGAGCCTTAGAGTGAGAATGGGAGGGAGAGCTCTATATGGAATTTGTTCCCCTTGATATTCTTGAGCTCCTGGTGGATCGCCGGAATTTTTGGAAGCTCGGCAACGGCGATATCGATTTTACAGTTCGCCTCGGTTTTCCCCCATTTCGGCCCATTACCGTCGCAGTTCAGTCGGAAATTCGCTGTGAGCAAACCAGGAGGAGTTTTTGGGCAATTTCTTCGACAGCATGTTCCTAAGAGGTAAGGCTTCGATTTCCGTGTTGACCGCTTCACTCTGTTTCGCACTTTTGGCACGTTTCCCGAGGCATCTTTGACCCCCATTTTTCTGTGATGGATTTTGGACAGCACCGGCTTGTCGATTTTATATATCAGCATAGGAACATCGGATCGAGGCGTTTCAAGACTCGATTTTGATCTACTCGTCGCGAGGATCACAGTGGTGATTTTTCTGAGATTTTTGGAAATTGTTTCGAAGGTGATAATTAAGCTTTTCTTGGACTGATTGCTACAGGAATTCTGATTTGGAAGGTTTTGAGGTGCAGCGATGTTTTATTTTTATCTTGGTCTACAGGTATCAGATCTGGGCGTTTAAACTTTCGTTTTGGGGCTACTCTTCGCGAGGAACGCGACCGTGAATTTTATGGATTTTCTTGAGGACTGGACAGAGGTGATATTTAGCCTTTTTGGGGGCTGATTTTGGACTGCGGTTAATTGTACAGTTTTGAGTTTAATTGTGCGCGTTGTTCTGTGCAGTGGGACACAGATTTTTGGTGGATTGCTGTGTTAGAGGACCGCGGGCAGCGAGAGGTCTCTTTTGGTGTTGTGCGTGCTTTTCGAGGTGGGTGGTTGTTGCATACCTCTACTTCTGACTTGCTCACTAAGTTTATTAGAGAAGCCCACTATTGAACATATTGATTGATTGCGATGCATGTTTGACTGATATAAATGTGAGCCTATCATCTGAGATTAATTTTGTGGATATAGCATGTTGGGGTTATTATGGGGATAATATTGCTGTTGGAACATGATCAGTGGAATAATTTAATAGTGATAGTTAACATGCCGTATTAGCACATAAATTCTACGGAAATTGGTTAAATGGACTAATTATCGGGACATGATGACTTATCTATGTGCGGGTTCCACCTTGGGATTTATCATGGATCAGGGATCTTATACCTGCGTAGTTGACTGATGATTTTAGCATGATTGTTATATTTATTTGGAGATTATTAATTGTTACACATGTTGAACTGTTATTTGACATTCTCTCTCTTTCACATTGCATGAGGACTTTTGCATGCTTGTGTGGACATCTAGATAGGCCACTATTTATTGCTACACTACCATATTGGGATTTGACTTAGGAGAAACCATGATTGCTTTCTTTCTCCTTCTTATTTAGACTTTCGAGTCATGTTGCTCGGGTTCGAGCAGAGGTTTGGGATAGTGTAGTCGGGACCTTAGGGTCAGAGACAGGGTGTACTTGATGTTGGATCATGGGTTATTGCGGCAACCGAGGACAGTAGACGGTTGACCGGATCTTGATTATTTTACCCGATTGTGGGTTGTGGGTTATTGCGGTGACCGCGGACATTGGGCGGTTGACCGGATGTTTACTATTGCATCAGATTGGGTATCAGATTTCTCTAGTGTATAGAGTTTCCCACTTGTTGAGTACTATTGCATCTGATTGGGGATTGGGGTTTCTTTAGTGGACGGAGTTTCCCACTTTGATCATAGTCTTGATCCAGTCCTGCTATATTGAGATATGTGCTACAGAGATACTTGAGATACTGATGACAGAGATACTTTACTCGTGTGGGTCGCTCCCCTCGAGTGCCACTCCGGAGGTAGGCTTTTCGGACCCAGCCTTGTGTGCCGGTCTGATACTTGTTTTGGGATGCGAGCCGTGCGGGCCGATCCCGCGGTTTCGAGCCTTGTGTGCAGATTCCACTGAGCAGGCAGTACCAGTTTTACTGGTGGTACCAGATTGGGTTTATTTGGTCTTATACTGTTTCCTGATACATTCTTACAGTCATTTCTTCCAGTATTGCATTTAGAGGCATACTAGTAGTGGTTTCCCTTTTATTCAGTAGTTCTGTTTACAGCTTTACCACTTGTCCCTTTTCTTGCCTCTGGTAGACTTAGTGGGTACGCCGGAGTTTGAGGCTTTACCCACAGGGGGAGGCTATTGGTTTACTAGTGGTTCACACCCCCATTGTTGTTTCCCTCTTTTCTTTCTCCTGTTTTGCAGAGTCCTCTGCGGGAGTTGCTAATCTACGGTCGTTATCCGAGGCGAGGGAGTCACGAGCTAGATCTTTACTACCCGAGGAGTGTAGCTGTATCCCCTGGTTGGAGATTCCTTGTAGCTGATAGCTGGTTTTTATTGTTTACTTTGAGAGGGATCTTTTGTATCTTGAGAGACTGATGTACTTTGGTTTTAGTTTACCTCCTTTTTTATAGTTGAGAGATGCTGTACTGAGGACATTGTATGATGATTATCTGTATTCGAGGGAATGGATATTGTACCCTATTTCATGTTGTACAGTGATTGGATTTTATTTTACAGCATTTTATTTCCGCTCTGATATTTGCGTAGCTATAGTACTATCTTTTGCAGGTTAGACGCTTCGCCTATGCGGGTTTTTGCATAGGTGGCGGATCTGTTGGCGAGCCCGGGTCGCAGTTTTGACCCCGGGGCGTGACAGATTAGGTGGTATCAGAGCTTAGGGATAGGTCAGTTGGGACTGTAGAAACCCTAGGCTTGTGGTTGGACCCTAGGATGACTTCGTGAGAGTCGCGATTTTTAGCGAGAGTCCTGATTGAGTTTTATACCTCTCCCAAGTGATGGGATGGGTGATTGGCATGTTTATTCTCCTAAGCAATTATGTTGGCTGCAGACAACATAATGCGGCGGAACGGTTGACATGCTCTAGACTCTCGCCGGAGTGGGTCGAGTTTTGTTTTGTGTTGTGGTGCAGTTGGTCGTGGTGAGCGGTGTCTCCCCGACGCGTTGTGCGGATTGGTGTGCACTCGTCGCAGCAGTGGAGCTTGAGCGGATTATTTTGGGGCCGGATACCTGGATTGAGGTCAGAGAGCTTCAGGCCCCGATGGCAGGACTGTCCGAGGTTTATCAGCGGCAAAGTGAGCAGCTGGTCTGGGTGACACAGTTGTCGGAGCAGTGGGCAGCCCGACAGTGCTTTTCTCCTGAGGCCATATGGTTGTAGTATCCTCGGCGGTAGTGGTTTCTGTGGCACCGATTGAGCGGGTAGCCCCCTCCGTGCCGAGGTACCGAGGCGGGGTGGATTGCTAACAGTTGATGAGCTGTGGGACGTCTTTGACCAATGGAGCCAGTTTTGGCGGATGAACCACCCTGATTTATGGGATTGAGTTGGAGCCTTTGGAGGCAGAATGGTGGTTGGTGGTGATGAAGTGATCAATTGAGAGTCTCCCTGTGCTAGAGAGTTTATGCAGTTATTGAACTACGTGCTCCATGTTTTGAGGGACGAGGCGCATAGGGTATGTGTGATTGGGAGTGGATTGCGCCAGGATACCCTTTTAGTTTATCTGATCCCTCTGTTTGGATTTTAGATTTTGGATGCCTTGATGGAGAAGGCATTGTGTATGGAGCGTACTGTTGCAGTTCCTTTGGATAGGGATCTGCCGCCAGAGGCGAGTTCTGGATAGAGGCGCCTGGCGCTAAGTGTTGGGGGACAGATCAGCTGGCAGCGGCACTTTCGTTTTCCTTTCTAGGATGGTGGATATCCTTGTGGACGGATTAAGTAAAGCTTACCCAAGGAATGTTACCCTTTGTGATTGATAACATGCATGTTTGGGGTGCAATATAGGGATTGAGGGGTGAGCTTAATAAGGATAATTGTATAAGGAATTGCAAGGGATTAATTGTGTTTTGTCGTATGACGGTTACCATAATGGATTTTCTAAGATGTTAGGGGTCGGGTGGACCCCGATGGCAACATCAGCATCTTTATCAGAGTAGCGCAGCGGAAGCGGGATTGGTTGTCTGCGGAGGGCCTTAATTGTCGCCTCAGTGTGAGCAAAGGCAGAGATCGTGCTCTTTGTGGATAGTCTTGATTTTCAGGCAGACTAAGCTACGACCACTTGCGTCAAGCGGATGAGACTGTGATACCTGAGTGGAGGGCACCAAGGCAGTGGATCGGGTCGTCGCAAGTGTGATTTTATCACAGCAGTCGGAGTTGGAGCATGTTGCATTCCTGTATGGACTAGAGGCAGATTTGTTACCACATGCACTAGAGGTACAGGTTCCTGTTGGGATGATGCATGTGGAGGAGGCTTGTGGGTCATGTCCAGTGCAGTTGAGACCTCGAGTGGTATCGGCGGACTTATTGGTAGTTGTACCTGGTCAGTGTTTGACCCAGTGCGTGGGTTTGGTTGGCATAGTGCCACATGGTGTATGACTGCGGAGAGATAAGGTTATGATCTTCTGCAAGCAGACTGTGACACCCCACTTCCCAGGGGGTCACCCATCCTAGAACTACTCTAGCTCTAGCACGCTTAACTCTCATGTTCCTCTTGGATTTTGCTACCATCCAAAATGCTATAGCCGGGTTAGAGATTTAGTCCTATTATATCATTTATATATAGGACTAATCCAAATTCCAGGGGTGTCACATTCTTCCCCCTTTTAAGCCCTGACGTCCACGTCAGGCTCAAGCACACTCACAAGCACCAGGCGATGTGAGACTCGTTTCGCTAGCCTTAGCCGACCTTGTGAGGAGCTGCACTCCACTCACAACGGTCATTAGCCGGGGAGCCTCGCTCTACCCGTTATATAACCCTGGCTCAGCCGAGACTCATCTCACATTTCCGGCTGGTGAATGGCTCTGATACCAACTGTGACACCCCACTTCCCAGGGGGTCACCCATCCTAGAACTACTCTAGCTCTAGCACGCTAAACTCTCATGTTCCTCTTGGATTTTGCTACCATCCAAAATGCTATAGCCGGGTTAGAGATTTAGTCCTATTATATCATTTATATATAGGACTAATCCAAATTCCAGGGGTGTCACACAGACATTAGAAACTTGTTCATTGAGACAGTCAGAGCGCAGATGTTGTAGCGACTATGAGCGAGGTGTCTACGGCGGCACCGAGACGCGAGGATATCCCCGTTATCGTGAGATCCCAGATGTGATTCCACCGGAGCTGATAACGATGCCGCCGGTTAGGGAGATTGAGATGGCGATTGACGTGGTTCAGGGAACCACGCCAACCCCGATAGCACCTCATTGGATATCACCTGTAGAGCCGAGAGAGCTAATGGCGCAGTCGCAGGATCTGAGTGATCGAGGGTCTGTTCGACCTAGTGCCACCCCATTGATACACGGTGGTGATGCCACACCGTTGATACACGGTGGTGACGCCACGTCGTTGACAGGCGATAGTGAGGGTCCTTGTGTGGTGTGACCGCAGGCAAGTTTGGATATTATTTAGGACCTTTTGATGGAGTTATACTCCAGCAGTCGTTTGCTTATGATGCACGTATCTTTTTGGAATCATGCAGCTGTGTATTTTCGCCAAGAGGGTGTTCAGGACACGGTAGGGGCATTATGAGTATAGTGAGGCCAGAGGGAATGACTAATGCCCTGTTGCCTTTAAGATTTGAGGAATTGTGTATTCCTGTTGCACCTGGAAGAATTATTTGAGATATTCTTCTGGGATATTTTGATTTTTATCCCATCTCTGTATGGTTAGAGCTGGTGGAGTACTTATAGATGGTGTAACAAGGTCTGTGAGGAAGAAGTTGTATGCCAAGTTGTTGTGGTGCAAGTTTTAGCTTCGAGAGCATATCTTCTTGGATTACTTATTCTAGCCATAAGGGGCGGTGGTGGAAATCTGGCCAAAATGGATGCTATTTGAGACGGGCTGAGACCGGCAGTTATTGTTGAGGTGAAGAGCTTTTGGACCAGATAGTGCCAGCAGAGCTCGACGAATAGGTGATGAGACTGATACCAGCGTCGATTTTAGCATCGCCAGTGATGGGAGATGGATTTGTGAGATACAGTGATGCCTCCCATAATGGCTACGAAGTTACAGTTGGATATTGGCGAGCATCCAGTATCACCGGACAAGGCCACTGTGGTGGCGGATACTCGGAGCAGGAGAGCAATTTGGGGTTGAGTTTGATGATTTCGTAGCTGGCGCTGTGTAGGACCGTTAAGGTGACCAGGGCTCGAGGTTGTGTCCCTGGGGGTTCCTTTTGATGGTAGACTGCGGTGGAGCAGTCCATCGGATGGTCAGGATTCGAGAGTGACCGAGCGAAGACCCTGGCTTGTTAAGGCTTCATCCCTCCTTGGATGATCGCGTGGAGATGTTTTGGGTTGCATTGGTCGAGTTGGCACCAGGGTGTGGTGTTGATGTGTGTTGTACTATTCTTTCCCCCTTTTTCCCCAAGCCTTTTGTTGGAGTCCCTGAGGTTTGTTTTCACATCTCAGCACGGGAGTGATGTGCTTTCGGATCCCTCGCCCGTGATTGACTTGCTCCATTGGAGATTAGTGAGTGTTTGGAGTACGAGGGACGCCCGTTGCAAATTCTGGCTCGTGTGATGAGAGGATTGTGCAATCGGGCCATGCCGTACTGGTTGTTGTTTTGTTGTGGCGGAGTAATCACGGGGAGTGAGTAGCGACTTGGGAGCTGGAGACGGTGTGATGGATATCTACCCTAGTTTTGAGACTCATTTTTTTGAGTTGTTTAGTTTCGAGGACGAAACTTTCTTTTAGTGGGGGGGGATGTGATGACCCGGATCTTTGCAGGGCTTCTACAGTGTGACCGGCAGCTTCTGGAGGCCGATGGGGCATGTCGGCGGTGTTTGTGCGCCAATTTGGACACAAGTGATGGACTCCGGGCTTAAATAGATCGCGTGGGTAATTGGAGGACCCCATCGGATGGTTAGAGGTGTTTTCGCGCAAATGGATATCAAATTTAGACTCAGCGTGAAATTCGGGTTAAAAATGCCTTTCCGGGAGCCTTCGGCAATTTGTAGGATTGGAATTTGGCAAAATGGACGCCGGATTTGGACTCAGCGCGCGGAAAACGGTCAAATGGGCTATTTTACATGTATTTTTTCGGAGTAAAGTTACTGTTCACACCCACGCCGGAACAGTAACTCCGGCGACCGGCCGGCGACGCGGCGGCGGCGGGCATCGGCGGAGAGCGGCGGCGCGGCCATCGGGCAGGCGAAAAGCGGCGGCGGGCAGGGCGGGCGCTGGCGCGGGCAGGCGCGCGGTCCACACGGCCGTCGTGCACCGGAGAGGGGGGCCACGTGGCGGCTTCCCACTGGGTGGTTCACGGGACGCGGTCTACGGAGCAGCGCGGTGTTTGTGGACTTGGCGGAGACACGTGGCAGATTCTGGTTCGTCGGGTGCACGGAGTATGTGCACCGGGTGCAGCGAGCGCGGAGCCCTGACACGTGGCACGCGAGGGATTGGCGAGCCACTGGCGCGTGCAGGCGCAGGTGGCGTGGCAGGCGGCGTGGCAAGCGGTGGCAGGCGCGTTGGCAGCGGCCGGCGGGCGTGGCGGGCACGGCGCCGACGTGGCGCACGCGGGCGCCACGTGGCGGTCCGCCATTGGCGGGCGCCACATTCCGCGTTGACCACGCGGGCCACGCGGCAGGACGGGAGCTGCCGAGTTTGCTGTCCCGTGTTCGGGGGACACGTGGCGCAATCTCGTGGATTCGGGCGCTCGATCGACGGCCCGGATCGGCGCACTGTGCGCGCCCGAAAGATTCGGGCGCCCGGAATTTGGGACACAGTGGGGATTTTGGATTTGTTTGGAATGGGCCTTTAAATACCTCCTTTTCTCCCTCATTCTTTCCCTTTTCCGAGCCTTAGAGTGAGAATGGGAGGGAGAGCTCTATATGGAATTTGTTCCCCTTGATATTCTTGAGCTCCTGGTGGATCGCCGGAATTTTTGGAAGCTCGGCAACGTCGAATCGATTTTACAGTTCGCCTCGGTTTTCCACCCATTTCGGCCCATTACCGTCGCAGTTCAGTCGGAAATTCGCTGTGAGCAAACCAGAGGGATGTTTTTGGGCGATTTCTTCGATAGCATGTTCCTAAGAGGTAAGGCTTCGATTTTCTTGTTGATCGCTTCGCTCTGGTTTCGCACTTTTGGCATGTTTCCCTTGGCATCTTTGACCCCATTTTTTTTGTGATGGATTTGGACAGCACCGCTTGTCGATTTTATATCTCAGCCTAGGTACATCGGATCAAGGCGTTTCAGGACTCGATTTGATCTACTCGTCGCGAGGATCACAGTGGTGATTTTTCTGAGATTTTTGGAAATTGTTTCGAAGGTGATAATTAAGCTTTTCTTGGATACTGATTGCTACAGGAATTCTGATTTGGAAGGTTTTTGAGGTGCAGCGATGTTTTATTTTATCTTGGTCTACAGTTATCAGATCTGGGCGTTTAAACAGTCGTTTTGGGGCTACTCTTCGCGAGGAACACGACCGTGAATTTTATGGATTTTCTTGAGGACTGGACAGAGGTGATATTTAGCCTTTTTGGGGGCTGATTTTGGACTGTGGTTAATTGTACAGTTTGAGTTTAATTGTGCGCGTTGTTCTGTGCAGTGGGACACAGATTTTTGGTGGAGTGCTGTGTTAGAGGACCGCGGGCAGCGAGAGGTCTCTTTTGGTGTTGTGCGCGCTTTTCGAGGTGGGTCCCCATTTTTCTGTGATGGATTTTGGACAGCACCGGCTTGTCGATTTTATATCTCAGCCTAGGAACATCGGATCAAGGCGTTTCAGGACTCGATTGTTGATCTACTCGTCGCGAGGATCCACAGTGGTGATTTTTCTGAGATTTTTGGAAATTGTTTCGAGGTGATAATTAAGCTTTTCTTGGACTGATTGCTACAGGAATTCTGATTTGGAAGGTTTTTGAGGTGCAGCGATGTTTTATTTTTATCTTGGTCTACAGGTATCAGATCTGGGCGTTTAAACAGTCATTTTGGGGCTACTCTTCGCGAGGAACGCGACCGTTAATTTTCTGGATTTTCTTGAGGACCGGACAGAGGTGATATTTAGCCTTTTTGGGGGCTGATTTTGGACTGCGGTTAATTGTACAGTTTTGAGTTTAATTGTGCGCGTTGTTCTGTGCAGTGGGACACAGATTTTTGGGGATGCTATGTTAGAGGACCGCGGGCAGCGAGAGGTCTCTTTTGGTGTGTGCGCGCTTTTTCGAGGTGGGTGGTTGTTGCATACCTCTACTTCTGACTTGCTCACTAAGTTTATTAGAGAAGCCCACTATTGAACATATTGATTGATTGCGATGCATGTTTTGACTGATATAAATGTGAGCCTATCATCTGAGATTAATTTTGTGGATATAGCATGTTGGGGTTATATGGGGATAATATGTTGTTGGAACATGATCAGTGGAATAATTTAATAGCGATAGTTAACATGCCGTATCAGCACATAAATTCTACGAAAATTGGTTAAATGGACTAATTATCGGGACATGATGACTTATCTATGTGCGGGTTCCACCTTGGGATTTATCATGGATCAGGGATCTTATACATGTGTAGTTGACTGATGATTTTAGCATGATTGTTATATTTATTTGGAGAATTATTAATTGTTACACATGTTGAACTGTTATTTGACATTCTCTCTCTTTCACATTGCATGAGGACTTTTGCATGCTTGTGTGGACATCTAGATAGGCCCACTATTTATTGCTACACTACCATATTGGGATTTGACTTAGGAGAAACCATGATTGCTTTCTTTCTCCTTCTTATTTAGACTTTCGAGTCATGTTGCTCGGGTTCGAGCAGAGGTTTGGGATAGTGTAGCCGGGACCTTAGGGTCAGAGACAGGGTGTACTTGATGTTGGATCATGGGTTATTGCTGGCAACCGCGGACAGTAGATGGTTGACGGATCTTGATATTTTACCCGATTGTGGATTGTGGGTTATTGCGGTGACCGCGGACATTGGGCGGTTGACGCGGATGTTTACTATTGCATCAGATTGGGTATCAGATTTCTCTAGTGGATGGAGTTTCCCACTTGTTGAGTACTATTGCATCTGATTGGGGATTGGGGTTTCTTAGTGGACGGAAGTTTCCCACTTTGATCATAGTCTTGATCCAGCCATGCTATATTGAGATATGTGCTACAGAGATACTTGTTGATACTGATGACAGAGATACTTACTCGTGTGGGTCGCTCCCCTCGAGTGCCACTCCGGCGGTAGGCTTTTCGGACCCAGCCTTGTGTGACGGTCTGATACTTGTTTTGGGAGCGAGCCGTGTGCGGCCGATCTCGCGGTTCGAGCCTTGTGTGCAGATTCCGGCTAGAGCAGGCAGAGTACCAGTTTTACTGGTGGTACCAGATTGGGTTTATTTTGTCTTATACTGTGTCTTGATGCATTCATACAGTCATTTCTTCCAGTATTGCATTTAGAGGCATACTAGTAGTGGTTCCTTTTATTCAGTAGTTCTGTTTACAGCTTTACCACTTGTCCCTTTTCTTGCCTCTGGTAGACTTAGTGGGTACGCCGGAGTTTGAGGCTTTACCCACAGGGGGAGGCTACTAGTTTACTAGTGGTTCTCACCCCCATTGTTGTTTCCCTCTTTTCTTTCTCCTATTTTGCAGAGTCCTCTGCGGGAGTTGCTGATCTACGGTCGTTATCCGAGGCGAGGGAGTCACGAGCTAGATCTTTACTACCCGAGGAGTGTAGCGGTATCCCCTGGTTGGAGATTCCTTGTAGCTGACAGCTGGTTTTTATGTTTACTTTGAGAGGATCTTTTGTATCTTGAGAGACTGATGTACTTTGGTTTTAGTTTACCTCCTTTTTTTATAGTTGAGAGATGCTATACTGAGGACATTGTATGATGATTATCTGTATTCGAGGAATGGATATTGTACCCTATTTCATGTTGTACAGTGATTGGATTTTATTTTACAGCATTTTATTTCCGCTCTGATATTTGCGTAGCTATAGTACATCTTTTGCAGGTTAGACGCTTCGCCTATGCGGGTTTTTGCATAGGTGGCGGATCTGTGGGCGAGCCCGGGTCGCAGTTTCGACCCCGGGGCGTGACAGGTGGTGCCAGCAGGCACGGTTATGCGACTTCTAACCTTGGTGGTCAGGCCGGCGTTACTTGAGAAAATCCAGGAGGGACAGCAGACCGACGCACATTTACAGCGCATACGAGACAGAAGCTCACCCTACGGTTCCGCGGGGAGAACGACGGCACATTTGCAGTGGAGAACGACGGCACCCTACGGTTCCGCGGACGTATCTGCGTGCCGGAGTCGTCGGAGTTAAAGGAGGAAATCTTGACAGAGGCTCACCGGGCCCTTATGCGCACATCCAGGGGGCACGAAGATGTACAGGGACCTCAAACAGACCTACTGGTGGCCAACATGAAGGGGGACGTCACCCGACACGTAGCTCACTGCCTAGTGTGCCAACAGATAAAGGCCGAGCACCAGCGACCAGCAGGGAAGCTACAGCCGCTACCTGTGCCGGAGTGGAAGTGGGATCAGATCACCATGGACTTTGTCACGGGTTTTTCCGCGCTCTCAGTAGGGTCACGACGCGATTTGGGTCGTAGTCGACCGGTTGACCAAGTCAGCACACTTTTCTGCCAATTCATACGACCTAGACCCGAGAACGGTTAGCTCAAGCTTACATTAGCGAGATCGTGGACTACATGGAGTGCCGGCATCGATCACCTCGGACAGAGACACGCGCTTTGTCTCGAAGTTTTGGCAGAGCCTTCAGCGGGCCCTGGGGACCAAACTACAGTTCAGCACAGCCTTCCACCCGCAGACGGACGACGGACAGTCGGAGCGCGTGATATCAAACCTCGAAGACCTACTTCGCGCCTGTGTGCTAGATTGGGGAATCGGATGGTCACGACTACCTACCTCTCGTGGAATTCGCCTACAACAACAGCTACCAGGCCAGCATCCGATGGCGCCCTACGAAGCCTTATATGGAAGGCGCTGCGATCCCGATTTGTTGGGACGATCTGGGAGAACGGAAGTTTTTGGGACCCGATCTAGTGGAGGGGAGGAAACGGAGGAGAAGGTACGCCTTATCAGACAGCGCCTGCTGAACCGCCCAGAGTCGCCAGAAGAGCTGCGGCGGACCAAAGGCGCCCGCGACCTGGAATTCAAGTGGGGAGAGCATGTTTTCTTGCGGGTCTCGCCTCCAGAGGAGTCAAGCGGTTCGGGCTAAAAGGGAAACTGAGCCACGGTTTGTAGGGCCCTTCGAGATTTTGGAACGCATCGGCCACAGTGGCGTACCGCCTTGACCTACCACCGAACCTCGACCGAGTCCACGACGTCTTCCACGTCTCGATGCTCCGTAAATATCTCTCGATCCATCACATATCCTGGATGTCGCTATACTCGACTTAAAGAGGACCTAAGCTTCGAGGAAACCCCCGTGAGAATCCTAGCAAGGGAAAGCAAATCACTGCGAAATCGAACCATCCCCTACGTGAAGGTACTCTGGAGCAACCACGAGGAGCGAGAAGCAACCTGGGAGCTAGAATCTAAAATGAGGGAGAACTACCGAACCTGTTCACCACCTTCCGGGTTTGAGTTTCGAGGACGAGACTCGTTTTTAGAGGTGAGTGGTGTGATAACCGCGGTTTATCTTACCTTTCCGGGCTTCCTATTAATTTTATTGAACCATTTGCTGACAATAGGGGTCCGAGGGTAACTTTTCCTTGTTTTCTCGACAGATGATCGGGCTCACGGGTATTTTGGTTAATAAAGCACGCGAAACGGAGACCGACGATGCGATCGGTTTGGATTCGACCCCCGGATCTCCCAGAATAATTTCGGAAGTTGGTACCGCAGGCCCCGGGTGACATACACAATTACCGGGGGCAGACCGAACTCTGGTCCGCAATCAGATCGATTCTGGTCGATCAGTTGAGGTATGGGATTTAAACACCCATTTTTCCCAATCGCTCGTGTGGTTGATCTAATTTGGGGGTCCAAAATACACTACTCCCAACGACCAAATAGTCGGCCTTGGGAATTAGGTTTTCATATACATCGCCTTCCACTCACCTTGGCGTACGATATTTTACGATGCGTGGACGAGGAGCGGTTCCCCAAAACCCTCGCCTTTCCCATCGGCCGGCGTGGAAGAGAGAAAGATGATCGCCTCCCCGCAAAGATCTCGCAAGAAAACGCTAAAAGGACAATCCCTCTCCTTCGCCGCGCGTAGCGGTACGACGAAAACAAGGTGAGCGTGCTTTCATTTTCTTCCTTATCGTTTATACGTACGAACGAGGGGGGAGGTGGGGTTTCGTGATCAGGGAGATGGAGGGAAGAGGGGCGGCCCACGCATGGCGGGGGCGCCGCGCGGGGAAACCCTCGAATGCGGGGCGCCGCGCGGGGCCACCCGCATGCGGGGCGTCCGCCGCGGGCAGCACGCCCGCCATGCTGGGGCGACGCGAGGGGAGCCCGCGCATGCGGGGGCGCCGCGCGGGGGGGCCACCCGCAGCGGGGCGCCGCGCAGGGGCAGCCCGCGCATGCGGGGTGAGCCGCGCGGGGCACCCGCATGCGGGGGCGCCGCGCCGGGCAGCCCGCGCATGCGGGGGCGACGCGCGGGGCAGCCGCGCATGCGGGGGTCCGCGCGGGGCACCGCATGCGGGGGCGCGGCGGGGCAGGCCAGCGCATGCGTTGGGGGCACCGCGCGGGGCAGCCCGCGCATGCGGGCCCACCATGCGGGGCACGCAGCGCAAGCGAGGGCAACACGGGCGGGGCCGCCAGCGCATGGGGGGGGCGCGCGCGGAGCACCCGCCCACACGGCGTGCGCCGCGGCGGGGCAGCCCGCGCATGCGGGGGGCGCCGCGCGGGGCACCCGCATGCGGGGGGGCGCGCGGCGGGGGACCCAGCACGGGCGGGCACCAGCGCGGGACGCCGCGCGGGTAGCGCAGAGCAGCGGGGGCACGCTCGTGGGCCGCCCGCGCACGACGGGGCGCCGCGCGGGGGCACCCGCATGCGGGGCGCGCGCGGGGCAGCCCGCGCTGCGGCTGGGCGCCGCGAGGTGGCACCGCATGCGTGGGCACCGCGCGGGGTAGCCCGCGCATGCGGGGGCACCGCGCGGGGGCCTTTGTTCCCGCCGCGCATACGGGGGCGCGCGCGGGGCAGCCACGGCAGGCGCGCGGGGTGTTTGATCGCTTCCGTCAGAGGCCGTGGTTGGCGTTGGGCTTTCCTTTACTTCGCGT